>SJYA01003248.1:155227-213312 GCA_006410615.1 Neotragus moschatus | reverse complement strand
CTATCATTTTGCCTTTTCATACTGTTCATGGGGTTCTCAAGGCAAGAATATTGAAGTGGTTTGCTATTCCCTTCTCCAGCGGACCAGATTCTGTCAGACCTCTCCACCATGACCTGCTCATCTTGGGTTGCCCTGTGGGCATGGTTTAGTTTCATTGAGTTAGACAAGGATATGGTCCTAGTGTGATTTAGGCAAAATGAAAATGCTATGTTTAATATTAATGACTCAGACATGTCTACATTAATTAGATGAAGAAACAAATATTAATACCAAGTATTTAATACTGAATATTTCCCAGTTCATGTGAACCTGAGATACATTTAGGTTAATTTCTCTTGTATTTAGAATTGTTTGATTTGTAAGCACTTACTTTTCTTTAGGTCAATTAGAGTTCATTCGCAAAGCAACCTCAGCAATATTAGCCAAAGGCAAAGACACATGCTGAGACATACACGTACCTAGACAGACACAATGTGAGATCTAGCTTCATTTTTTAAACATAGTCATGAATCAGATGTCATAATATAAAACTCACTAATTGTAAATACAAATTGGAATAAGAAAATTTTAAAGGGCTTCATTCCCTTTCCCCTCCCCACTCAGTTTTAGGAAGTAGAGATGGTCTAGATAAGTTGTCCAGAGAGCTCTGGTCTAGAGGCATAGGGAGGGAAAATCAATTTCTCTTAGTTGGAGTTATTCCCTCTGGGCAAGAATTCTAAAGAGATTTCTTTTTCTTGAAACTTTCTTTGCTGCTGCTGCTGCTGCTGCTAAGTCGCTTCAGTCATGTCTGACTCTGTGCGACCCCATAAACGGTAGCCCACCAGGCTCCGTCGTCCCTGGGATTCTCCAGGGAAGAACACTGGAGTGGGTTGCCATTTCCTTCTCCAATGCATGAAAGTGAGAAGTGAAAGTGAAGTCACTCAGTCGTGTCCAACTATTAGCGACCCCGTGGAATGCAGCCTACCAGGCTCCTTCATCCATGGGATTTTCCAGGCAAGAGTACTGGAGTGGGGTGCCATTGCCTTCTCCAGAAACTTTCTCTACTGTTTGGGAATTAAACTGATTGGGGGCTGGTTAACCTTAAACTGGCATTATGTACTGTACTTGGTGCAAATGAAGGTTCATAATTTTCATAGATACTTCCTTTTTTTCTTTTTAATGGTTTTGAAAAGTTGGTTAGCCAATATAACAAGGGTGTTTTGTGTGTAACTCAGACCAACCTGGATTGTCTTTTCGACTAGAGTAGACAAATTCTCATCTAAGCCTTCTTGAAAGGCAGAGTTAAACAAAGGATCATTTTGGTGGTTAGAGAATGATTCAGGTGTCAAGTCTCAATATTGCTTAAAAGTTTCTTTCCCAATCTCCCATAATAGTCTGGATTGATTCATTCGATCTTCACTAGCATTGTTGAACCTTTGTCCACTTTATGACTTTGGGAGAAAGTTCTGGGATAGGTTTGAGTAATTTCTAAGTTAATTCCTTCAGTACAAGCCTCTGGACTATGTGACCAAAATTCCACTAAGGGTCATTTCCACCCTGCTTTCTCTATTCATTCCCTTGCTTTGCTTTCAGAAACTAACAGCTGTATTAGTTGATATGGATCTGAAACCTGGGCTCTTAAGTCCAGATGGCTAATTTAAAGTTTTTAGCAAATCCCAATGCATTCTGAGTTGGACTGGGAAATTTCTTAGCTAAGGCTCTAAGTTCTGTTTCCATCTTGGATATATAGGAAAGCAACAAGAACAATTCATTTCTCCCTGTAATAGATTTTTCCCTAAGGGAGCTATAATCATTTCTGATTTTTTTGATCTTCCTTTTCTGGGAAAAGGAAAGCAGTAGGAGGGAGAAGAGTTGGAAGAGAAAAACTGTCTGATCCAGGCAGTTCAAATAGAAGAGGATATATGGGAAGAGCAGAGGGAGAGGCAGAGTCAGTGCTAGCAGCCTTTTTTAGTTCTGATTGTAGCTTCAAGCAATTATTTGTTGTTTTTGTTGTTGTCATTGTTGTTGCTCAGTCCCTCAGTCGTGTCCAACTCTTTATGACCCAATGGACTGCAGCACTTCAGGCTTCCTTACCCTTCACTATCTCCTGGATTTGATCAAATTCATGTTCATTAAATTGATGATGCCATCTAATTATCTAATCTGTTGCCTCCTTCTCCTCCTGCCTTGAATCTTAGCAACCTCAGCATGCGAGCTTTTTTTCTTTGTTTAATTAAGTTAAGAACTTTCACCTTTTCACTTTACTGTCTTTACAGCATATCCAAATTGCCAGCACCGCTATTTTTGTGCTTTGGAACCATTATTAAGTAAAATGAGTTACTTGAACTCAAGCCCTGTGATACTGAAACAGTCAACCTGATAACAAGAGATCCTACTAAGTGACTTGTGGGTGGGGTATGCTGGACCTCTGATTCACCTCAGGCAGGACGGAATGTGATGGTACCAGATTTCATAACTCTACTCAGAATGGTGCATAGTTTAAAATTTATGAATTGCTTATTTCTGGAGTTTTTCATTTAATGTCTTTGAACAATCATTAAATGAAAATGTGCATAATGAAACCAAGTAAAGGAGATACTGTACATAAACTTTCTTCTATACAATTTGGATTACATTATATGTAGTCCAAAGCCTTTCTTTTCTCTTTTAGCATTATATTGTAAGCATTTCCCACATCTTAAAATTTTCAAGACTAATTTTTGTTGGCAAATCATATTTAATTAATTGTGATAACTATTTTCAGTCAGTATTTCAGTGTATCTTTTTTGCTATCAGTGTTATTTTTTAAGCTTACTATATGTACTTAAAATTCATTTCCAACTAATTCTCTATAAACTTTATCCAAACCTCTGATGACACTTCTTTCTTCATCTAATAAATATCAGATTCTTTGAAAAGGAGATGGTAATAGAAACAGAAAGTGATGAGAGAAAATGGAAATAATGATAGGAAATAGCCACTAGGGCTGCTATAATTTGAAAGTTGTTATTAACTATCTGTGGCCTTGAGTGAATGTGTAATAAAAATGGAAATATTTGTAATAATGGAATTTTTTAAAGAATTTTATTTATTCTCTTAAAAAAGTACATTTTTGGCATCCTCAAAAAGTAATATGTCTGTTGTTAATGTCTTCACACTAAGAAAAAGCCTATTTGGAGTATTTCTTTGTTACTTGTTATCAATCTTCTCTACTCTCATTCCCTATCTTCCTGAAGCCATGGGAATAAAGAAGAGTTCTCCTGCAGAGGAATACAACTTGCTGTGGATTGGTTCCTAGATAAAGGCCATAAAGATATTACTGTATTTGTGCCTGCATGGAGAAAGGAGCAATCCCGCCCTGATGCACCAATTACAGGTACTAATTCAATTAAGACATTTCTTCTCATCCAGAAGCAAAGCTGGCAAGATAGTTTGGTGAGAGCCCAATGCTCCTAAATTAGATAAGTACTTTTCTAAATCTATTAAGTACACTTAAAATGTTTTTTATTAAGTGTATTTTAAAGCAGATTTCTCCTGATCCAAATAATCTGTTGTGCTGTGGCACAGAGCAGTTAAACAGAGACTTCAATTTCAAGCAAAAAATAAAGCACATAGTTGAAAAAAAGTGTTTGTTTCTATTTGACCATAAGCTTCAGACAAAAAGGGGGATGAATTTGATTATGAACATGACTGAGTTTTCCAAAATACTAAAGAAACCACCATAGACAATGGATCTCATCCTGTAGCAGATAAGTTATTGTGGGATTTGCAAATTAGAGGTTAGAATAGAAAAAGAAAAGTACCACGGCATTCAAAGCTAATTTATCCATGAAGCACAGTAACTGGATTATTTGTGTTTATACCAACACAGTTGTAAAGTATAAACCTAACATTTCTTTACAGAAGAAAAGACCCATGAAGTTAAAAGTGCCTAAAGTCCACCAAAGTTGATGTGGCCCTATTGGCAGGAGGATCACTACATTCACTTATAATAGTGTACAAAGCTAGCTCTTAACAGCATTTGAGAGCATCAATACCCCAGTTCTCTGAGTATCAGGTCTTGCCTTATTTACAAAATGAGAAGTTTCAGTGTCATGGGGTTGTCTGCCAACTGCTGAACAGGCTCCCAGCCTCAGTCTGAGTGGATCCTGCTTTTAAGCTGCTGCTAAGTCAATTCAGTCGTGTCCGACTCTGTACAACCCCATAGATGGCAGCCCACCAGGTTCTGCCATCCCTGGGATTCTCCAGCCAAGAACACTGGAGTGGGTTGCCATTTTCTTCTCCAATGCATGAAAGTGAAAAGGGAAAGTGAAGTCGCTCAGTCATGTCCAACTGTCAACGACCCCATGGACTGCTGCCCACCAGGCTCCTCCATCCATGGGACTTTCCAGCCACGAGTACTGGAGTGGGTTGCCATTGCCTTCTCCGAGAGTGGATCCTGGCCCTACTCAAACTTCTTTCTTCATTAATAAAGAGGTAAAAGTAAAGGGGGTCAGTACTCATATGCTACCACTTAATATTTTTCCTTAATCGTGGCTTTCCTTCATGCAGAAGACAAAAATGTTTGTCCCTAAGAAAGATACATTGTTTTCCTCCTGCCAGACACATCTTCATCATACTTCCCTGGTTTCTTCAGCAACCAAAACCTGGTGCTGCAGCCAAAGAGCAAAATAAGCCTCAAAAATGTTAGGATATCAATGTTATTTCTTACTGTTCATGCTAGTTTTAAAAAACTTAGATGTAATTTAATCTATTTCCTTTGTTTTATCAGAAAGAAAACTGGAGTGGAAAGGGGAAAGCAACTTGGCTAAACTCACAGTCCAAAATGGTGCCATAGCCAGGAATATTGCCCGCATTCTAAGAGCAAATAATATATTAAGCTAGTATCAACTTTAATATTTTTTAATATGGGAATAATGCTATTGATTTCCAAAGATGATTTATATTCTGTGGCATATAATACATATTTCAACAGATCAAGATATCCTACGTAAACTGGAGAAGGAAAAGATTCTTGTCTTCACACCATCCCGAAGGGTCCAGGGCAGAAGAGTTGTTTGCTATGATGACCGGTTCATAGTCAAACTGGCTTTTGATTCTGATGGCATCATTGTATCCAATGATAACTACCGAGACCTTCAAGTCGAAAAGCCAGAATGGAAAAAGTTTATAGAGGAGCGCTTGCTGATGTATTCTTTTGTGAATGACAAGTACGTTTCTTTCCTATAGGCTCTGAATAGCCTAAATCCAAATTACCACTAAGGACAGATTTAATTTCATTTCAATAAACATTTACTGAACACTGTATATTGTGCATTATGCTGGTCACCATGGGAATAAAAGGCTGAATAAATAACAAGACTCATCCTTAAGAAGCTCAACGTGTACTTAGAGAAGAGATTCCCACAAAGTATTGGGATAAACTCTATAGTTAGAATTTTTTAAATTGCTTTGTCTATGTGAAATGATATGAAAAAGTCTCACAGAGGAAATAACATTTGAGATGAAGTTTACAGACAGAGGAAAGAGGGCTTCTGGGCATTATAGGTAAAGAGAACATCATGAATAAAGCTATAAAGATGTGAAAATGGGTTGCACGTTGGGGGAACCGGCAGACATGTCAGTGTGGTTGGAACTTATAATCCACAGAAGCATGATGTATGGGAAAAATCATTCCTTTCTTGTGTTCAAGTGGAAACAGAGGGAAGAACTGCTGACTTAGCAGAAGATAAACTTGAGGCACAAAGAGCTATTAGAAGGCTATGACGATAGTATAAGCAACATGTAATGAAGGCCTGAACTCCTGATAAGGGATAGTTTATCTCTTGCTTGCTTGCTTTCAGGTTTATGCCTCCAGATGATCCTTTAGGACGTCATGGCCCAAGCCTTGAAAACTTCTTAAGAAAGAGACCCGTTGTTCCTGAACACAAGAAGCAACCATGTCCTTATGGTAAGTACCTATATGCAAAACTGAAGAAGTCTGTGAATACTTTTCTCTTCAAGGTTTCCCTTTCAAAGGGAAACTCCTGGCTTGTCCACTCTGTGAGTTAAAGTCTGTGTCTTCATATATTTTCAATTAGGCATTTAAAGAACTATCTTAGAAATTTCCTGAAAAACAGGCAACTAGAATTGAAGGAAAGAATAATTGTCACCAGTTAAAATGATTTTTGTCTTCTAACTGTCTCTGTCCTGAGTAGTGTTGTTGGGGGCAGGGACGTGCAGAAACTTACTTGATCTGTGGAAGAAGGGCAATGACTAACTGCATTTGACCCCAAGAAGGATATGTCTTTCAGGCAGGTGACTGCACCCTCTTTCAATATTACCCTTTTCTTCCAATCTACATTTTCCAGTTTGCTTCCAAACTTTATCTTCATTTCCTATTTTAAATATAGTTTTCTACACCCATGGCTGATTCATGTCAATGTATGGCAAAAATCACTACAATATTGTCATTAGTCTCCAATTAAAATAAATTAATTAATTCAAAATAAAATAAAGTAAATAAATAAATATAGCTTTCTAGAGTGCTTTCATGATCTTATGCAAGTCCCTGTGACACAAATTTTGTGAGCCTAACAGTAAGACATGTGCTGCCTGGTTTGAGGCAAATTTGAATGTTCACTGTTTTTGAATAATCATTTATTTATAAGACATCTAGGTGTTTGTTCTCAACTATCATTTATTCATATCATAGAATATTTCATGTTCACTATCTTCATTTAATCCTCACAGTGACCTTATAATAAAGACATTATTATGAACCTTGTTTACAGAATAGGAAAATGAGGCACAGAAATTAAAAATCACTTACCAAGATCACATGGCTAGTAAGTGACATAGGTGGAATTAAAGCTCAGATCTGACCAGCCTCCAGGCCAATGCTCTTTGCACTGAACCATCCTGCCTCCTACTGCTCTACACTGCCTCAGCATGCAGGTTATGCCTAGACAAAGTTGTGAATTTCAGGAAAATGAAGACTGTTCAATGACAACTCTTACCTTTCACACTGCAGTTTCCTCCCTAGGTTTCCACTTCTTTCCTCTCCACTCACAGTGTGTGATGCCACCATGGTGTTGTTTGTCTCCCATCTTTAAGAACAGTTAATAAAGTAAAACTCTAACCTGAGTGACCAGATTGTTAAAACAGCCTCTGGCACAGAGTTGCACCACTGTGAGAGAGAGTCTTACCCCAGGGCATTATTTTTCAGGCAAAAAATGCACCTACGGCCACAAGTGCAAATACTACCATCCGGAGCGGGCCAACCAACCGCAGCGTTCGGTGGCTGATGAGCTCCGCATCAGTGCCAAACTGTCCACAATAAAAACCATGAGTGAAGGCACCCTGGCCAAGTGTGGCACAGGGCTGTCTAGTGCCAAAGGTGATATAACCTCAGAAGTCAAACGCGTGACCCCGAAGCGTCAATCGGATCCCAGCATCCGGTCCGTGGCTGTGGAGCCTGAGGAATGGCTGTCCATTGTCCGTAAGCCCGAGGCCAGCTCTGTCCCCTCACTTGTGACTGCTTTAAGTGTCCCCACAATCCCACCCCCGAAAAGCCATGCAGTGGGTGCCCTCAACACCCGTTCAGCCAGCAGCCCAGTGCCAGGATCCTCTCATTTCTCCCACCAGAAGTCCTCATTGGAGCACATGACCAGCATGCAGTACCCACCCATCCTGGTTACCAATAGCCACGGGACCCCTATTAGCTATGCTGAGCAATACCCAAAGTTTGAGTCCTTAGGGGACCACAGCTACTATTCAGTGTTAGGTGACTTCTCCAAACTGAACATCAACAGCATGCATAATCGAGAATACTACATGGCTGAAGCAGACCGGGGGTTGTATGCCCGGAATCCCAACCTCTGTCCTGACAATCGTATGAGCCATACCAGGAACGACAACTATTCCTCTTACAACAACCTGTACTTGGCTGTAGCTGATACTCATCCTGAAGGCAGTTTGAAGCTGCATCGCTCAGCATCTCAGAACCATCTTCAGCCTTTTCCTCATGGTTACCACGAAGCCTTAACTCGAGTGCAGAGCTATGGCCCAGAAGACTCTAAGCAAGCCCCCCACAAGCAATCAGTCTCCCACTTAGTTCTGCATGCCCAGCACCCAACAACTGGAGCACGCTCCAGCTGTCCTGGAGATTATCCCATGCCTCCCAATATCCATCCTGGGGCAACCCCCCAGCCAGGACGTGCCCTGGTGATGACTCGGATGGACAGCATTTCTGATTCTCGCCTATATGAGAACAATCCCATGAGGCAAAGACGTCCTCCTCTGTGTCGGGAACAGCATGCCAGCTGGGACCCACTGCCCTGTGCAACTGACTCCTATGGCTACCACTCCTATCCCTTGAGTAACAGCCTCATGCAACCATGCTATGAGCCAGTCATGGTACGGAGTGTGCCTGAAAAGATGGAGCAACTTTGGATGAATCCTTGGGTTGGAATGTGCAATGATTCCAGGGAGCAAATGATTCCAGAGCACCAATATCAGACCTACAAGAACCTCTGCAATATTTTCCCTTCAAACATTGTTCTTGCAGTGATGGAGAAGAATCCCCACACAGCAGATGCCCAGCAACTAGCAGCCTTGATTGTTTCTAAGCTTAGGGCTGCACGTTGACATGACATAGGACTTATTTCTTTATATAAATATGAATACCAATAATGCACTAATACTATGATAATAGTAACTAATAGTTTTGTGTTACACAAGTTACAAACTGTTTGTCATTGAAGTGCATAACAACCCTGTGAGGAAAGTCTTAATAATGTCTTGTTTTCTAGACAAGGAAACTGAAGCTCAGTGAGTTTAAAAGTAACTTGCTGAAGTCACACTGCTAGCAAGTGACCAAGTCAAGACTCACACCCAAGTCCTCTGACTCCAAGTCCTATACCCTTTTGCACTGCACCATGCAGGTAATGGAGGACAAAACCCAGGGGAAAGGCCTAAATCCAAGAGGCCCCAAGGGATTCCATTACCAGCTGTTTTCTTAGTCACACATTCTATATTATGAAGTATCAATGACATATCTAATTTAGAGAGCAAGAGTATCAGGATCAATCCATTTAGGATTTTTAATAAGAATATTTAAATCTATTTAAAAGTAAAGACATACTTTATTGCATGGATATCTGACCATTCAATACCTTTATTAACTCAGATATAGGGTCACATTGAAGTTTCTAGAGCTATATTTCAAACCTATTGTTAGCAATTATATTGCATGTATGACTATATATTTAGTTTGAGGTGCGTGTGTATGTGTATCTCTATATAGCCTTTTGAATAGAGGTGATAAAAAACAGACTTTGCACAGTCCTTAGTCTACAGCTGTATAGATCACAAATCTGACTTGATGATTTTACATCATATTTCATAGTTTCAACTAGTTTTGAAAGTGAAACTACATCTCAATATTTGAATATTGCTTTCTTAGGCACCAGAGCAAACTGGCTCTATTTCCTTTGCACTTTTTACTTGTCAACATTTATTGAGAGTTCTTCACTTTTAAGTCTCTTCACCTTAGTAAATTAGGGATCAGACTGATGCCTTCTTCTGCAGAAGAGGTGATGGATAGTTCCAAGTTGATACTCTCAAGTTCCAAGCATAGTAGTTGCGTGTGCTAGACAAGCACAGAAGAGTTGGACTAGGACCAAGGGATTTACTACCAGAATTTGCTTCCCTTAATCCCAGGAGAGATTAAATGACAAACAAAAAAATCTGCATTCAAGGGGGGTCCAACGGATGCTCTTTGGACTTCTGACCTATGCAGTATTCAACATCACAGGATGAAATGCATTGAAGGACAGTGCACCATCAAGTAATCCACTTTCTCCTGCCATCTAACCTTTGGGCAATAAGGTCTATCATTGGTGGAGCAGAACTTCTTTAGGAAACAAAATCAGGGGATTTTCTAAGTGGAAAAAGCTTCCAAAAGGGGATACTACATCTTTGTTAATAGCTGGCTCAGTTACATACTTCAAATGCATGCAGAGGGTGCACTTGACCTTAGGTAATTCTTAAATGGATTACTAAGGAAGGCAGGACTTTGATTTGACAGCTCTATATGGGCAACTTGTATCTTGCTCAGGGTAGGAACCTTTGTAGCTAAATGCCTCTAGAAGAGGCGTTTATTGTTTTTGTTTTTTTAAACAGCTGCACTAAATAAACCCCTTTTTGAATCCATTGTATATTGCAACATTTTGAACCGTGACCAGCTCACTCTTTCTTGAGCTGGAACTTGCTAATATCTATGGTAGTTTTTTTCATGAAAGTTGAGAAGGCCTGGTCTTGGCCTTTTGTTTCTTCATGAGAAGGTGTGACACTGCCTATAAATGTTTCTTACTGTGAAACACTCCGAATGTGAGACTGTAGTCAGGGTTATTTCTGGTGGTTTGATAACGGCTTGCATGCTGCTTTCTGGCTTTCTCTATCCTGGTTGATCAAAACTTCCTCTCAGTGTTTTTCTTCAGTTTACCACAGTTCACATTCATCTCCTACCCTTTGATCTTTCTATCTCCCAGCATACTGAGGAGTAAAAATATTTTCTGCCAGGTAGGTCCATAGAGTGGAGAAGGCAATGGCAACCCATTCTACTACTCTTGCCTGGAAAATCCCATGGATGGAGGAGCCTGGTAGGCTGCAGTCCATGAGGTCGTGAAGAGTAGGACATGACTGAGCAACTTCAATTTCACTTTTCACTTTCATGCATTGGAGAAGGAAATGGCAACCCACTCCAGTGTTCTTGCCTGGAGAATCCCAGGGACGGAGGAGCCTGGTGGGCTGCTGTCTATGGGGTCGCACAGAGTCAAACACGACTAAAGCAACTTAGCAGCAGGTCCATAGAGAGTGAAGTGCTTGCTGTTTCACACAAACACCATTTCATACCTTCAACTTCTTGGACCTTCTAAATCTGTCCCGTGTCTAAGTCAGGCTATGTGACAATCTTAGATGACTCTACTGCCTTCGTGCCAGTTAGTTCACCTTCTTACAAAAACCGTCAATGGTACCACAGTATCCACTAGCTGCACACTGTACAGAGAAGCACAAGATTAATTTTCTTGGATACAGTTCATCTGGAACATGTTTATGTTCAGCAATCAAAAAAAATTGTAAGCTCCTCCCAATATAGGAAATATTTCTTAAGGCAGTATATGTATTTATTTCCTAAAAATAATTGTCATTCTTCTCATAAAATGTGTATGAATCAAAGCAGCTAGGAGCAATGCCTCAAATAACCAGAAATGACCTTCTGTTGATACAAATTGTATCTCTTTTTCTCCTGACTGTATAGAAACAAATGTACAAAACTCATCTTAAACTAGGGTTGGTACTGACTTTTCATTATGTTTGTGGCACTGTGTGTCACAAGGGAGTAGCCCAGGATCATAAGGGAGCTTTTATTTATAAAGGGCAGTAGTTTATAGACAAAGACAATTTTTCAAGGCCTCTTGATTACTATGTGCAACAGATATTGTGCATAGTTTCAAGCACTATATGGCATAAGTTTCTCTTTAGCCTATTAAATTTAATATGTCCTTGCAAAAGAGATTTTGTGTACAAAATTGTTAGTTGTTCATCTGTAAGAATCTATAAATGGAGCTGTACAGCTAAGAATGCATAAATTGAGCTTGTTTATACTGAGGTCTACACACTTGACTGTTTCATTTTGTCTGCAATTATAAACAACCAATACAAAGAAACATTGAAACCCCTTTGGTATCCTTGATAATGAAATCAAGCTTACATCCTGGGGCTAAGTGTGTGTTCTTCAGGATACTTACCTCCAAGTACTAAGTAGGGGTTACTGCACAGTGTTTTGTGTGGTTTTCAAGAAGTATATTTTGCAAGAGGTGCTTTGTAATTTTAATTCTTTCACTGACTTTCTGAACTCATAGCAAGTCTGTGCTTGTTCAGGCCTTAGATTTTGTAGATTTTATGATTTTTTTTCTTTTTGTGATTTTGTTGTTTTATTGTTATTTTTATTTCAACCTGAAGAAGTATGTCTCTGGAGTGGCATAGTCAATCCAGAGCACCATTTCTGTAAGATGGCTCAAAGGAAAAGGAGCCTTTTCAAAGGTAACATACAGCCATTGCATGCTCTCTTAAGGTGCAAGAAATGGAAGGGGGGATGAAACATGCCTTATGGAAATGGTATACAAAACTTTTCTTCTAAGTAATGAAACGTGGATACACACACACACACACACACACACACACACACACGCTCTCCTAGTTTCCAGGAGAATACTTCTAAATCCATTTTTTCTATTTTAGAATAAATTATCTTTATACAGTAATTCAAACACATCCATTAACTCTTGGCACTGGTTTTCTTCTTATATAGAAGAGCTCATTTTGAGAGGCGCTCAGTTACTGTTTTATGTATGCTTTAAGTACGGGACTTTGTATAAACACCCTTTTTGAGGGCCAACAATTTCAATACACTTTGTTTAACTCTGGGAACCAGGTCTGGAGCTGCACAGGGAAAGTAATGTCAAGTTGTCCAAAGAGCCCTGCTCAGGTGTCCTTCCAACCCTTCTCTACCTTCCCTTAGTTGGTTTTTCCTCAGGCTTGACACTGAGGTGTGCATAATCTGCAACTAAAATGGCACTACACTTAGTTCTCATTGGAAATCAAACCAGTATATTTTGGGAACTTGCTTGTCTAAATAGTTGATGCCAAAAGACTCAGCATATTCCATATCTATCATACTGTAGCTAGCTATATACATAGGCAGATTGACTACTTTTAGTCCTGGTTTGCATATCTTTGAGCTATAGAAGTTCGCTTTATCCATTTGTGGGATTAAATGATACTGTATAATGGCTGTAAGCTTTTATAAAATATCTTTGGGTTCTTTGTTTGACCCAAACATAAATGTAAGTCTTAATGACAAAGTGCACAAAGCTAACCAGAGGTGAGAGAAAACATATCCTGTTCCCAGTTTTGACTGTACCTGAAATGCATGTGCAATGTTTTGCAATATGTTCTCACTAGCATGAATGTGCTGACTACTTCATGAGGTTTTAATTTGTTTCACTTATAATCATGACTGAAAATGCTGTATCTTTGACAACAATGAACTGTAACTACATTTAACTACTGCATAAACTTTTTGTTTACTAACCACTAATGGCTCTTGTCTCTTTACAAACATCACTAACAAAAGCCATACCACACATACAAATACACACTCAGCTCCTAAAGATTTAGATTTCTGTCCTTGGACTTGCATCTTGAGATAAACAATAAAAGGAAGGATCTCCCCAAATGAGTTCATCTGAATTTTGTCACAGTAAACATTTTTATTTAGTCGCTAAGTCATATACGACTCTTTTGCGACCCCATGGACTGTAGCCTGCCAGGCTCCTCTGTCCAGGGGATTCTCCAGGCAACAATACTGGAGTGTGGTGCAATTTCCTTCTCCAGGGGATCTTCCTGACCCAGGGAGTGAACCTGCATCTCCTGCATTTGCAAGCAGATTCTTTACCACTGATCCACCGGGGAAGCCCTCACAGTAAATATATGCTCTCTAATTTTTTTATACTAACACAGCAATAAGTGCAAATCAATTGGCTTTTCCAACAGGGCTGTGCTGGACCAGGCCTCCAACTGGTGGGTTAGAACTTGGTGGAGGGATAAGGGGTCAGGCTTATTTCTCTAAACGACTGTTTCCCCACTACTGAATATCCTCAGGTCCACAGAGACATCATCTGCTGGGCCTTAGCCAGAATATCAGAGCTAAAAGCAGCCTAGAGAACCCTATAGTTCATAGAGAAGTCACAAGGGGACTGTGGGGAGTGCTCAGCTGCATGGACTCCATCAAGGTATAGGTATGAGAACTGAGGCACCAAGAACTGAAGAGATTTGATTGAGGCTGAACAGGGCCAAGAGTAGAACCCCAAGCCTCACTGCTCTCAAGCCAGTGAGTCCTTTATCACAGTGGTGTCTGCTCTTCCATGAACTTGGCTTCAGAAATCTCAGGTTTCAGGAGGACTCCAACCAGTGACAACCCTTGGTTCTTACTCTCCATGGACCTGTATTAGAAATGGGCTTCAATAGCCTACTTCTCATCTTTAGGTCAGTCTTTGAGGGCTACAAAAGAGCACTTTTCCCTGGGTTATATGAAGACTTAGAGTCCTGAGTTCAAGGCTACCAACCCTGGCATGAATCCATAGAAATCACACATACAAAGCTTTAAGAGAAACTTCATATCTATGATCTTTTTGATCTTTACAAGCACATGAGGCAAATATCCTCCTTTGACAAATGAAGAAACTGTGGCATGGTTTGCCCAAGGTTGTTCTCATCAAGTGGTAGAGTGTGTTGTTGTTCAGTCACTCAGTCATGTCCAACTCTGCAACACCATGGACTGCAGCACACCTGGTTTCCCTGTACTTCACTATCTCCTAGAGTTTGCTCAAATTCATGTCCATCGTGTCAGTCATGCCATTCAACCATCTCATCCTCTGTCACAACCTTCTCATCCAGCCCTCAATCATTCCTAGCATCAGAGTTTTTTCCAATGAGTTGGCTCTTTGCAACAGATGGTCAAAGTATTGGAGCTTCAGCATCAGTCCTTCCAAAGAATATTCAGGGTTGGCAGCAATTCTTCAGTGCTCAGCCTTCTTTATGGTCCAACTCTCACATTCATACATGATTACTTGAAAAACCATAACTTTGACTATATGGACCTTTGTGAGCAAAGTCATGTCTCTGCTTTTTAATTTGCTGTATAGGTTCATCACAGCTCTTTTCTTCCAAGGACTGGAACCTATATTTTTGGGTACCTTCTTCCTCCAAACCAAAGCAAGTCAGACTTTAGTGTGCTTCAGAATTATCTGAAGGGCTTGTTAAACCAGATTGCTGGCCACTGTGAACCATTCTGAAGTACATGTGGAGTGAGGTTCAGTAATTTGTATGTCTAACAAGTACTAACACCAAAAAAAGATATACTTTTCATCACAGGGGATTTGAATACAAAGTAGGAAGACAAGAGATACCTGGAGTAACAGGAAAGTTTGGCCTTGCAGCACAAAATGAAACAGGGCAAAGGCTAACAGAGTTTTGTCAAAAGAACACACTGGTCATAGCAAACAACTTCTTCCAACAACACAAGAGATGACTATACACGTGGACATCACCAAATGGTCAATACTGAAATCAGATTGATTCTTTCTTTGCAGCCGAAGATGAAGAAGCTCTATACAGTCAGAAAAAAATGAGACGTGGAGTCAACTATGGCTCAGATTATGAACTTCTTATTGCAAAATTCAGACATAAATTGAAGAAAGTACAGAAAACCAATAGACCACTCAAGTATGACCTAAATCAAATCCCTTACGATTATACAGTGGAAGTGACAAATAGATTCAAGGGATTACATCTGATAGAGTGCTTGAAGAACTATGGACAGAGGTTTGTAACATTGTACAGGAGGTAGTGACCAAAACCATCTCAAAGAAAGAGAAATGCAAGAAGGCAAAATGGTTGTCTGAAGAGGCCTTACAAATAACTGAGAAGAGACTCAAAAGGCAAAGGAGAAAGGGAAAGATAATCCAATTGAATGTAGAGTTCCAAAGAATAGCAAGGAGAGATAAGAAAGCCTTCTTAAATGAACAATGCAAAGAAATAGAGGAAAACAATAAAATGGGAAAGATTACAGACTTCTCTAAGAAAGCTGGAGACATCAAAGAAATATTTCATGCAAAGATGGCACAATAAAGGACAGAAATGGCAAGGACCTAACAGAAGCAGAAGATATTAAGAAGAGGTGGCAAGAATACAGAGAACTGTACAAAAAAAGATCTTAATGACCTGGATAACCTTGACGTTGTGGTCACTCACCAAGAGCTAGACATCCTGGGGTGTGAAGTCAAGTGGGCCTTAGGAAGCATTACTACAAACAAAGCTAGTGGAAGTGATGGAATTCCAGATGAGCTATTTCAAACTGTAAAAGATGATGCTGTTAAAGTGCTGCACTCAGTATGTCAGCAAATGTGGAAAACTCAGCAGTGGCCACAGGACTGTAAAAGGTCAGCTTTCATTCCAATCTCAAAGAAGGGCAATGTCAAAGAATGTCCAAACTACAGTACAACTGAGCTCATTTCACATGCTAGCAAGGTAATGCTCAAAATCCTTCAAGCTAGGCTTCAACATTACATGAACTGAGAACTTCCAGATATACAAGCTACATTTAGAAAATGTAGAGCCATCAGAGATAAAATTGCCAACATCTGTTGGATCATAGAAAAAGCAAGAGAATTTCAGAAAAACATCTGCTTCATTGACTATACTAAAGCCTTTGACTGTGTGGATGACAACAAACTGTGAACAATTCATAAAGAGATGGGAATACCAGACCACCTAATCTGTCTCCTAAGAAACCTATAAGCAGGTCAAGAAACAACAGTTAGAACTAGACATGGAACAACGAATTGTTCCAAATTGGGAAAGAAGTACATCATGGCTATCTATTGTCATCCTGCTTATTTAACTTCTATGCAGAGTACATCATGCCAAATGTCCGGCTGGATGAATCAATCACAAGCTGGATTCATGACTGCCAGGACGAATATCAACAACCTCAGATATGCAGATACTGCCTTAATGGCAGAAAGTGAGGAGGAAGTAAAGAGCCTCTTGATAAATGTGAAAGAGGAGAGTGATAAAACTGGCTTAAAACTCAACATTCAAAAAATGAAGATCATGGCATCTGGTCCCATTACTTCATGGTAAATAGATAGGCAAACTATGGAAACAGTGACAGACTTTATTTTCTTGGGCTCCAAAATCACTGGGGACAAAAGCTATGACAAACATAAACAGAATTTTAAAAAGCAGAGACATCAACCTGCTAATAAAGGTCTATATAGTCAAAGCTATGATTTTTCCGGCCATTATACTTGAATACAAGTTGGACCCTAAAGAAGGCTGAGCACCAAAGAATTGGTTATTTTGAACTGTGGTATTGGAAAGACTCTTGAGAGTCCCTGGACAGCAAAGAGATCAAATCAGTCAATCACTAAGGAAATCAAACGTGAATATTCATTGGAAGGACTGATGCTGAAGCTGAAGCTCCAATACTTTGGCAACCTGATGCAAAGAGCCAACTCATTGGAAAAGACCTTGATATCAGGAAAGATTGAAGACAGAAGGGGCCAAGAGAGGATGATATGGTTGGATGGCTTTACTAACCCAATGGACATGAGTTTGAGCAAACTCTGGGAGATATGGAAGCCTGGTGTGCAGCAGTCCATGGGGTCACAAAGTCAGACACAACTTAGTAACTAAACAACAATTACCCAGGTGGTACTGATATTACCAGAAACTCAGATCTACACCAAACTGTTAACCTGTGTCCAAAGGCCCTACCCTTTTTCTCTAAATTAATGTCTTAATGTATTAAATTAGGGGACTAGATTTCCAAACATTTTTTTAGCATCAAAGCCCATTTTGAAAACATAGAAATTTTATATATGATACCAATACATACACAATAAAAATCCAGGGTGCTTTAGAGAAGCACTGGAGAAGAACCAAGGGTTTGCAGCAGCCATCTTCCCACCGAGTAGATGCTGAGGCTGTGTCCCAGAATATATATTTGCAAATCCCTTGACAAGATGTGGCCTAGATGCTCCTTGAAGGTTCTCTTCTGACATTTTTGGTTGCTAAGACTTAGCATTTTACAGGAGTGGGAAGCGTTGGAAGGAAACTTACCCATGCATTAACCTGTGCAGACAGCTCTGCCCATGCCTGATGGTTGGGTCCACACAGCACAGGAAATCTTAACCTTTGGGGCTGTTGGGCTCATGGGTCCCTTCAATAATCTGATTAAATCTGTGAACTAGCTCTAGAAAAATGATTACATACACATAGCCATGAAGATATTCAGAATATCCTCTAGTAAACTCCCTAGTGTCCTAACTCAAGTTTAAAACCTTGACTAGTCTCTGGCAGGACACTTCCATTCAATTCCTACTTAGCATTTTATAGCATATGCCTTCTTCTCTTCATCACTGCTTGTCTCAGTCATTTATGGAGCAAGCGTCTTGGCTGGAATATGGCCTGGTTCTGTCCCTTGTTTCGCCTTGTGCAGGCCCAACCTGGCCCCGCAGGTGCCTACTCTTTCAGCCAGCTATCACTCTCCTAAGTTGGGGTGGGGGATATTATAGTCAATCTTACCTTCAGCCAACCACCACCCTGGAAATATCACCTGAGAAAAACAAAGAACTCGTGTACACCAGGGCTTTCTTAAGACACTTAACAAAAGCATCAGGTTATCATAATTGGTGAATTTTGTTCTTTTTCACTGGGCAGAGGGCTCTGAGGGGTGAGAACAATTTATTCATCCCTGTCTCTTGACAGCTCAGGGCTGACAAGGTAGGCATTGAGGGTCTGAAGGAATTGTGTGACCACAGAAATGCTCTGGGTCAGTCCCTAGGATATTTCTCTGCTCCAGTGCCCACCACAGGGAGGTCCATTTTGTTTTCAAGGCAAAAGGAGTAGAAAAGTGACAAAGGAAGATTTCTCTTTGGCTTTCAACTGTGGTTTGGTGCCCAGTGAGGGAAGGCAGGGAAATGGGTTAGAAGCAGGCTGGGTAGCAACAGGAAAACCTGTATCTTCCAGCTGTCAGGGAGGTTCTGAGCTGATTCCCCTGATGCTGGCTAGACTTTATGACCAATGTCTCCTCCAAGGTCTGATGCTTCTAAGTGAACTGGCCCCACATTACATTTGAGTAAAAGGAGTAAAAATGGTTTGAGTCAGAAAAAAAGGCTTAAAAGGGGCAGTGGACCTACCTCTGCTGTTATGATCCCACCTTCTCAGGAGCCCCCAGAATAAAGGGAGAAGCACACAACCCCAGATCTCACAAAACAACTGTGGCCTGTTTATTGTTTTTCAAAATAAAAGAAAACAACATATATTAAAAATTCTACTATGATGGAAAGCTGAGCTGATATGGCTGATGCAGGCTATCTCCCAGGTTGTTTTCTGGAGCATTAGGTAGGTACACTACGGGAGCAAAGGAGGGTAGGCTATCGGCCCACTAACACTTAATGAACACCTATACCAGGGCAGTCATCAGAAGAGCTGTACGCCAGTTTTGAGCATATGAAGCTCGTCCTGGCTCCAGAGAAGTTGGTCCAAGTTTCCACTGTCATTGCTGCCACTGCTGCAGCTCAGGCCTAGGGTGCTACAGAGAGAGCGGAGAAGAGTGGTCAGTCAGGGAAGGAGGCAGTTTTAGGCTCTGGAGGGGTTAAGGGTGCTTGATGTGTGTGTCTATGGGAAGGACCTCCCCTCTTGCCTGGCTTTACAAAGAGACTGGAATATATCTGAGAAACCACTTCAAGATGGGCCCCAGGGGTGGCTCTGCCTTCCCCTCAGTTGAAGGAAGAGGCAAAGGAATAGAACTTTTCAAATGAAACTTTATCTAGAACCCCAATACATAAATCAGATTAAAGCAGAGCTATTTGGGTTGAAGTAGGAAAGGGAGACCACACTACCCCACTCCTGGGGAGGTATTGAAAGTGGCTGCCTTAAAAGGCTTTCTTCTAAGGTGCTAGATCTTGGGGGCACAGAGGACAGTGGGCTGGATCCCTCCCACTCCAATAGCTGATTAAGGGGCCTATGGCCCAGCTCCCATCCTAGGATTGCAAAATTACCCTAGGGAGAAGTCTGCCTTCCTCTTCCCTGGCCCTGCTTAGAATACTCTTTGCTTCCCCTTCTTCCTGCGGGTCAAGTCATTCCAGGTAGATAAGGGTGAAAGTTAAGAGCAAAGCCATCATCCCTCCTCTCAGGCAGATCCATGGTTACACTAATGTAGCTGAAAAACCCTTAGAGATCATCTAGCCTCATCCCCTCCCATCACTCACCATCTCACAGACAAGGGAACTGAGGCTAAGAGATAAGAAGGGACTTGCTGAAGGTCACACAGACAAGTCAGAGTAGAGCTGAGACAAGGAGCAGGAGTGGGCATGCCACCCCCAGCTAAAGAATTCTCCCTACTACAAGGGATGTAGGACTGGGCCTCCTTCTGGATTTAATAGCTCTACCTGCTCACACTTCACCCTTGATAACTTGATGTTCATCAAGACAGCCTTACCCAAAAGAGAGGAGGTCTCTCTTGCAAGACATATGGGACCCACTTCCAACTACAAAGCACCTGGCTTCCCCAGCTGCCTCCTCTCCTCTCCAAGAGGCCTGCTGCCCCGACCTACAACAGAGTCCACAACACTGCCTTGGGCCTGGCATGCTGCTGGGGTCCCTGCGTTCCATAGCCCACTCTCTGAATGTATAGAGCAAGAGGGGCTTATCTCCTATGAAGTGGGCAGGTGGCACAGAGACAGATTGTTTCAGGGGCCCACAGAGGTCTCTGTCTTGTACTCACAGGACTGTCCTGGTCACAAAAGCCCCACATTCCAGAATGTACAGGCCCTCTGGATGGGCTCCTTTGTGTTAACAGCAGAACCCCTCAGCAAGGGTTGCTTGGTTCCTGGTTCCCTGATGACCCAAGGGCTTCTACACTTGTGATCCAGAGGTGAGTTTAGAGGGACAGCATGGAGCCCTGCATAGGCCTTGCTACCAAGATGCCTGGACAGTGCAGAGAGGCCTATTGATTACTCTGTGCACCTTTGCTCAAATCCCTACTCTTTTCTGAGCCTCGGTTTTCAACTCAGGAACATGAAAAGCTGAATTAGAGCACCCAGGTATTCTTGACTTTTTAGGAGTAGTGGATCCCTTTAGAGAATCTACTGAAAGCTATGGACCCTTCCCAAAATACAGACACGCACATACATACAAACACACACACACACATATGCACACACAAACCAGACACTTCTGAGAGGGATGCCAAGCCAGTTTTGTGTGGGGCTGCCTCACTGGCCCTCCACATTAGGGGCTGGGAGTCTTGGCAAGGGCCCAGCCAGGGACTAGAGCTTACATTTCATTCATTTAGACCCTGACTGGGGACAGTTACCTCCCCCATCCACCCCATTCTATGTTCTTCCCTCCCTCCTTTCCTCCCTCCTGCAGGAGGCAAAGAAAGGGGTGAGAAATCCTGCTGCCACGGGCACTCACCCAATCTTGCATGCTGGGGGTTCCAGCCGCTGCTCTAACACAGGCTGGTCCAAAAGATACATGGTGTCGTAATTCTCCAGCATAAGCTCTGCTGGGTCCTCAGTCTGACCTGGCATTCGACCTAAGGGGAAAGTGTCCCATCGCACATCTTCTGTGGAACAAGAGGAGGAGGCAAGAGAGAGCTGATGAGCTAGTTCTCTGATGGGTACACAAGCCCACCTATCCTGTCCATCTACCCACTTTACTTCCCCACTTAGCACAGGTTCTGTGTGTAACTCCAACCCCACTCCTCTATGCATCATTTCTTATGAGCTTTTCTCCACCTTGGTGCTCCCTATCTCTTCCATAGTACCCCATACACTCTTCATGGCTGTTCTGTGTGTTCACAAGCAGCACCCCCACCACAGCCCACCCCCTGCATACCATGTACACAACTATAGACATTTTTGTTCCTCTCTGCTCTTCTTCCATTTCCCCAAACATGTCCCTACACAAACAGAATTCCCATTGCATCTCCTCCTCAAAACCAGATACTTCTGTGTATCTGAATAACCTAGATACCCTACATACATATGTCCCCCCAATATGTCTGAGAGCCATACCATTTCTTAGTGGCCTTGCCTTGAGATACATATGAGATACATATACAGGCCCACATACTACCTCAAGGTGAATATTCTCTCAGAGGTATCATGCTTTCCCTCCCACTGCAAGGTCCTATGATGCCCCCAGTTGCATACACAAAGAACATCCCTTCTCTAAGGAAGGGCTGTTTCACTGCATATCCCACACCCTACAGACACCTAAATATACATACATAAGCACACAGACCTAACCCTTCACTCAGTGTTTCCAGTTTTACTCTCTGCCTCTCATACACAAATCTTTCTCATACAGAAATCTTAATGTCCCTGCATCCCCACATATGTATATACACATACAGAGAAAGCAACAGCCAGGAGGAGAGGTAAAGATTTCAATGCCCTAGCCTTTCCCCATTCACAATACCACCACCACCCCTTGGCCCAGCCCCCCATACTCCACTTAGGAATGGATGATGTCAAGCACTCCCCATCCTATCATTTAAGTACCTTCCACACAGTATTATACTAAATCCCCCCCAAAATATCCCTTCCCCATCCTCCTTACACTAGTGCATTCAGTGTTTGCAAGCAAAGCCTTCACTGGTGAGCTCTTCCAAACAGATCTAGTTTCTGGCCTCTTACATCTCCCTGGTACCCAAAGAACTTTCCCCTGGCATTCTAGAAAGTATCAACCCAGGATGACAAACTTTTATGTTACTCAAAGAGCTCCCTCAGGAAGGGATGTACCTCTGCCTGCCCATCCCCTAACCCCTGGTTCTCTTACAAGAAGCAATTTGTGACTGCGTTGCCCTATGCATACAAAGATACCTCTGTACACAGGGACCACTCCCTCCATGTCTGTCACTGACCTGACCATCCTCCCTCCCTCCCCATCACTAATGTTCCCAATTATGTCTATATCACTGCCCCTGCCCCTATAGCCTTACACCCTTGTACATGTTCCCTCAGTGATAGCACAGATCACACAGGCCATCTATGGATGGCTGTCTCACTGCCTGTTCTCAGGCCTTTCCATATTACACCCCGCCTTATTGCTTCCATTTCTCTCCCACATACATATGCCTCCTGGTCCCCATGGGTATTGGCAACCCTTTCTCCTTTTCCAAAAACATATATGACCATTTATGCACAGATGCACCTACAGCCCACTTCACACCTTCTCTTTTTACAACCCTTACTCTCTCTCCCTCCATCCCCCTACTTCAATCTCTCTCTCTCTCTCTCTCACACACATACACACTTCTCCTCAGTCACTGTCCCTCCCTTTAGATATTTTCTAGCACAGCCCTCCCTATCCTAAGACAGTTCTCTGTCACTGTGTCTTGGTGTGTCCAGCACATGCAGGCACATATCCATGTGCATACACACAAACATAACATGTTCCCTGGTCCCTAGCACTCAGGGTCCCAGCCCTTCCATCCATGTAAAAGCGAAGACTTCATTTTTACCCTAAGCTCCTCACTACCTCCACCTCTCCCTCTATAATCTACCATGTCTACCCCACACCACACCCAGTTCCAGCTGTTTTCCTTCCCTCCTTCCCTCAGGCCCCATCACACAGGTTATGCCCAACATCTACCCCTGCGTCAAGTGTGAACACATGCCTATGTGCAACACCTCAGACTTTTCATTCCTTTGGCATCCCCCTACCTTAAGGTCCTTGCTCCCCAACCCAAATGAGGATATTCACCACCCTCAGGAACAGATTCATGTTCCCCTCACCTATCATCTGAGTCCCCTGCTTCCTGGCTTTGTCTCACTAACTTGTACGCTCACCAAAAAACTGTCCTGTTCCTTATTCTCCCCTTTCTGATCTCATTTCCACTTCCTCTAACTGAATACCTCTGGGTTCCTTCTTTCTCATACATACAGCAAAATCCTGTCCTATCACTACTCAGTCTCAACATGTCCATATACATTCACTTATATACAGATAGCACTACACTTCGGCTCCCTGGACCTAAACACTGCATGCAAAACACACATGCAGAATCACACATATATCCACCCCCAACTTGTCACTTTCTGTTTTGCTCCCCAGTGCCTACATCCACACCAACTCCTCTGAATGCAATATCTGCATGGGGTAGCTGGCAGCATGACAGTGCTAACGTCTCTGATGCTCACATGTTCCATCCTAAGGGGGAGGGAAACCAGCTGTCATCCACACATACTGCCTCATGCTGGCTACTTCCTGCTACTTGCCATCCTTTCTTGAGTGTTGAAAGGAAGCTTCAAGAGCCAGCCAGAGAGGGAAGACAGATGTGGGGAGAAATAGTTAACAGGCTTCTTACCTGAGCTAACTTGCCATGCAGAGTCCTGCAAAGCTACTCTTTTCTGGGCTAGGAGCCTGGCATTCTCAGCAGTGGGGGACTCCTCCTCTGTAGAGAAAGGTCCCATCTCCATCCTGTCTTCCTCATCTTCATCATCATCATCGTTGTCATCGTCACCATCATCTTCCTCCTCTTCTTCCCACTTCTGGTGATCATTTTCCTCTTCCTCTTCATCCTCTTCTACCTGGTCTTCCATGGCTTCTTTGTTCTCCTTCTCATCTTCCTTGACATCATTCAGGTTGCCCTGCTCCTCCTGTTGCTGGGCTTCTCCTTCAGGCCCAGAGCTTGAGCCTGCTGGTTTCAGGATCAAATACAGGTTGTCCACTGTGTATGGAGACTTCCCAATGGGGGAAGCCTCTGAACCCTTCTGCACCAAGTTTTCTCCGCTCTGGGTATAAATGGAACAGATGCGTAGCAGCTTCTCCTGCTCCTCTTCTGGCAGGAACTGCCCCATGGCTTTGAAGATGAGCTGAAGGAGCTGGGGGCTGGCCCAGCAAGGTGAGCCCAAACAGGACTCAACCACCTGGGGCCAGTCAAGGAGGCAGAGCAGTTGAAGAGCCTCCAGTTCTTTCTCGCTTCCCACTGGCTGGCAGAAAACCGGCGGGCGTTCCGTCCAGTCTTGGTGTTAGCCACAATCAGTTCAGTGGTCCANCAGCAAGGTGAGCCCAAACAGGACTCAACCACCTGGGGCCAGTCAAGGAGGCAGAGCAGTTGAAGAGCCTCCAGTTCTTTCTCGCTTCCCACTGGCTGGCAGAAAACCGGCGGGCGTTCCGTCCAGTCTTGGTGTTAGCCACAATCAGTTCAGTGGTCCATCTGAGGATGTAGGGGGGCTGGATCCCAGTGTTCCCCAAGGCTGGCAGCTCAGAGAGCATCCTCTCCAACAGGGCCCGCATGAAGGTCTGGGAGTGCAGGACCCTAAGCAGGGGCTGCCAGAATTGAGAGAACGGCTTTGGCACCAGGATGTCATCCAAGTCCACGTTTTCTTCATACTCTATCTGCAAAGCTGCCAACTGTTCAGATGTGGGGATGAGAAAGCCGTCATCCAGAAAAGCATCTAGCACAGCCTCCCTATTCTCGAATGTAATGCCCTGGAGTTCTGCCAGGATGCATTCTACATGTGGGGACAGGTTATTCCACGCTTTAATGGCCTGAGGTAAATGCCTATATTTCTCCAGCACCTTAAACTGCTCCTCTTCATAGGATACCAGCAGTTCTCGGGCTCTTTCATACAACTGTTTATGTCTCAGAGCCTTTTGTAAAAGCGGATCAACCTCTTTGCTGTCTTTGCTGCCTTCGCTGTCTCCATCAGCCTTGACATTCAGCTCTACACCTTTCTCCTCATCCTTAGGCTCTGGATTCTGTTCTGTAATGTCATCAACAATTTTCTTATCTTCCTCTTGGTCTGCTTCATCTGTCTCTTCTCTCTCCTCCTCCAACTCCCAGGTCTCTCTCAGGCTGTTCTCCATTTGGCGGCACCAGTAGGTGTTCTGGAGCCAATCCAGAACAAAATAACAGCCTGACCAATGCCATGCCATAGAACAGTCTAAGTTCATCAGTGCCCAAGCCACCAGTTACATCCATGAGCTTACAGCGTACCAGGTCAGCAGGAGAAGCCACTGCCAGGGGGAGTTCGTTGCCTAACCTGGCTCAATCTCGGATTCCGACCGGACATCGGGCTCAACATCGGGTTCAACGGGCTCAACATTGAGCTCAGGCCTTGTGCCGCCGCACTGAAGATCAGCCTCCATCTCCTGAATTTTCAAAAATATTTATTTTTATTTATTTCTTTGGCTGCACCGGGTCTTAGCTGCGGCACCCAGGATCTTTTTTTTTTTCAGCTGTGGCATATGAACTCTTAGTTGTGGCAATGAGGGATCTGGTTCCATGACCAGAAATCCAACCTAGGCCCCCTGCATTGGGAGGGTGGAATCTTAGCCACTGGACCACGAGGGAAGTCCCCCTCAATTTTTTTAATTAAAAGAAAATGGCGGTGAGGAGGGAGAAAATGGGCTTCCCTGGTGGCTCAGTGGTATAGAATCCACTTGTCAATGCTGGAGACATGGATTCAATCCCTGGTCTGGGATCATCCCACGTGCCCCAGAGAAACTAAGCCCTATGCCAGAGCCCTAGCACCCATGCTCTGCAACAAGAGAAGCCACCACAATGAGAACCAGCAACAGCACCACCACCACCATCCACTCCCCATACCTCAAGTAGCACCCCCCACCCCAGTCATAACTAGAGAAAAACCCTCATGGCAACAAAGAGCCAGCACAGCCAAAAATAAATAAATAACATTATATTTTTTTAAAAGAGAAAAAATGGATGAAAACATTTTTGAACGTCATATACACCTCAGCAGAGCTATATATATATATATATTCCTATAACATTGAAGAGGTCAGAAACAGCCCCCAGTGATGACACAGATCATAGGAGTGGTTACACTATCTTTACCCCCATCAAAAAAATACTTTTTTCATCTTATAGCTTTAGAAAACAAAAACATAAACCATGCTCTTGAGAAAAAGGGTTTTCAACACTCTCAGTCTCTTGCAGAACAAAATTATGAAAACTCATCAGAAAAGCTGCTGGAAAGCACATGCCAGGGAGTCTGTAAAGTCTGAATGAAGTCCATTGTGTTAAAGAAGCTTACAAGTCCTTAAATAGTAGAAAGGCCCAGTGTGAGCCTGGCCAAGTTATTTATCCCCATAGCCACACTGGAGGGGAGCAATCTCTGAAAATAATCACAGTGTATTGAATACTTACCTATCTGCCAGGCTCTCTGTAAAGTGCTTTGCATGTATTATGCTGTGGGATCCACATAGCCACCCTAAACAAAACTGCTGTTTATAAACTACAGATGAAGAAACTACAGTTCTGGGAATTAAAGCTACTGCCCATAGCAAGCTGCAGAGACAGGGTTCAAATCTGGCTGAGGTCCCTGAGGCCCTAAAGGGAAGGGTGAGTGTAGGAGGGTTGTGCTGTGGACAAGCCAGGAAATCAAGAATTGAAGTGGGTAAGGAGCCAGGCAGGGATGTACAGGGAAGAGACTATTTTAGCAGGCTGTGCACAAGGAGGAATGAGGAAGTGGGAGGTGAAAAAAGAGTATTAGGTTGGGTGCTTAATTTCCCATATTTGTGCCTGTCATCCAACTAGATGTCAGGTTCTAAAATAGCACTATCCAACAGAGCTTTCTATAATCACGGAAATGCTATACTGCTCAGTCCGACATAGTAGCCACTAGTCACATGTGGCAACTGACCACCTAAAATGTGGCAAACATATATTCCAGAGGGCAGGGCTTATGTCAGTCACATTAAACACAGTAGCCCTTCACACCTGTGTGCCCAGCACACAGCCACTGCTATGTAAGAATGTGTTTCTGACTCAAGTTTAAGCCAGTCATCGATCAATAATTCCTATTTGTCCCAGAATAATCATATACTTCCTTTTAGGAAAACGGAGTCTTTTGCAGCAGTAACCTCCTGGCACAGAAGACCATCTCCTGACTCACAGTCTTCTCAGATACTTTGATAGTCTAGCCCTTTATTCACTGTTCCATATGGTGGGATGATTTACATTTGAGTTGCAATGAAATACAACTCAGCCCCTCAGGGCCACTAGCCACATTTCAAGCGTTTAACAGTCATGTATGATAATAGCAACTATACTAGACATTTCCTTTTCTGCAGTAAGTTTGTTTGCACAGCACTGGTCTAAGGATTAATGCCATAGAAATAGAGGGCAAGGGAGTTGGTCTTTGAAAAGGTCAAAGGGTGAGGGCTGATAAAGTGCATGTGTTATCTAATGACGAAGGTTCAAGTCCAGAATGAAAGAGAATCTCTGAAGCTGAGGTTTCACCCAGTTATCAAAGCCCATAAATAATCTTGCTCACAGCTTAGTGATACTTTGCAAGTCCTCTTTCCCACCTATCATGTCTAATCCTAACTCAGTCAACTGTGTGAATAAACAAACCCATCCATTCAAGACCTACTGAGAGGCAGCTGCATCCTAAAGTAAGGCCAGAGACTTGATTCAGATTGTTCTGGGTCCCTAGCTTACCACATCAAACTGTTTCCGGTCCAAGGGCAAAAAGCTCTTCCCATTGGGAAGATAAAAATTATTGCTCAAGATTGCAGTCTGAAGGCCTTTAGCCCGAATCTGAGTTATGGCCTCAGTCATCACTGGGAACTGCTTTGCCACTCGCTCACTGGTCAGCAGAGAGAAAAAGGAGTCCACAGGCACAGAGGTCTTTGACTAAGATTGGAGACAGGGAGAGAAGAGAACCAGCCATCATTAAGAGTAAGAACAGCTTATCACCAACACAGAAAAACACATATTCCAGGCCTCTGGCTTGCTGCCAAAAGGAATTCTCTCAGCCCTGGTGCTCCAGTACTCCTGCCTGGAAAATCCCATGGACAGAGGAGCCTGGAAGGCTGCAGTCCATGGGGTCGCTGAGGGTCGGACACGACTGAGCGACTTCACTTTCACTTTTCACTTTCATGCATTGGAGAAGGAAATGGCAACCCACTCCAGTGTTCTTGCCTGGAGAATCCCAGGGATGGGGAGCCTGGTGGGCTGCCGTCTATGGAGTCATACAGAGTCAGACACGACTGAAGTGACTTAGCAGCAGCAGCAGCAGCAGAACTTTGCATATAAGGTTGTAAAACATGAGTCATTAGGGAATGGAGCTATTTACATCAACATTCCAGTTAAATGAGTTTTGTAAAATAAGTTATTTATTTGGCTGCATCGAATCTAGTTGTGGGCTGTGGGCTTAATTGCCCTGCAGCATGTGGAATATCTTCTGGGACCAGGGATTAAACCTGCATCACATGTTACTGGGCCATCAGGGAAGTTCCTAAATGAGTTCTTCATTTCACTCACTCACTGTCAATTTTTTAAAAGATTCAGAAGACTAAGAAGATACATTAAACTCTAAAAGTGAATTAAGTAGATGTAATTTAATTTTTATTTGATTCCTTTTGGTAATTCAGAAGACATTAGATGATTCTGCATTGTGTGAGCTTCACCATTATGCACTGAAGCTCAATTTCTGATCACTTTTTGTGTGTCCAAATTCTATCTGTGTGGGTTTTGAAAACTCTTACTTTACCATATTTCAAAATCTGCAGTGGCAAGTCTGCTATATTATACAGACACACACACACATTTCACAACAGTTTCATGTTGTTGTTAAGTTACTCAGTCATATCCAGTTCTCTGTGACCCCATAGACTGCAGCATGGCAGGCTTTCCTGTCCTTTACTATCTCCCAGAGCTTTCTCAAACTCATGTCCGTTGAGGCAGTGATGCCATCCAACCATCTTAACCTCTGTCGTCCCCTTCTCCTCCTGTCCTCATCTTTCCCAACAGCTTTATTGAAATACAATTTACATATCACACAGCTGACCCACTTAAACTGTAAAATTCAGTGCTTCTTTATATATTCATAAAGTTATACAACCATCACCACAGTCAGTTTTAGAAATTTTCATCACCCTAAAAAGAAACCCATATCCATTAGCAGTCAGTACCCATTTGGTGCCCCCACCACCCCAATACTCCTAGACCTAGAAAATAACAACTCTACTTTCTGTTTCTAAAGATTTACCCGTTCTGGATACTTCATATAAGTAGAACTGTATATTATGTGGTCTTTTTGTACTCGCTTCATTCTATCACTTAGCATAAGGTTTTCTATGTGTATTATATATTTAAACCCAAATATTTAAATTGTAGAAACACATAACATCAGATTTACTATTTTAAGCCCTCTGAGTGACATTAAGTACATTCACTATTGTGCAATCAAACCCACCATCCATCCACAGAACTTGACTATATTTTAAATTATATTTTAGCAGGGTTATTGTGAAGGTATGTGAGTTAATATAAATAAAGAGCTTAGAACAATGCATAGTCCAGAGAAAGGCTCCATGTTATCTCTGAGTTAAACAAGCTTTCTGATCAAAGCCATTATGTAACAATTCCAGCTTCATACAAACAATAGCTTATAGAGGGGCTGAGTATATAATATTTTTATTTTTCATTCATGCAGTTAAAATTGAGTACCTAGGGATGGAAGAAATAGCTTAAAATCTTAGAAGGGGTTATCAGGTTTTCTCTTCTTTATTTTTAGTTTAACCAATTTAATGGATAAGTGTTGCATCCATTATTCTAGACAAAAAGAATATGGTAAGTATGTTTATCACTCACAATTTCAGAGCAAAATCCCCCAAATTCTTGTAAGAAATCTGTTGTTATCTCTGCTCTCATAAATTTCATCCAGGGCCCATTTTCGCCACCTGAGATCAAGGCCTTCACTATAGTTCCAGAAGGGATATGATTCTGTACCTCCCACTCTACCAAAAGTAAAACACATGGTAAGTGAAACGATACATGGACAAACAGCTCAAGTTTGGAGAGCAGGGTAGTTACCACACAGGTTCTGTGGCATCACTGTGGTGCCAGGTGGGTTCTACTAGGAATTCAGAGAAATTCAAGAAATGGAAAATCTCAGCTTTAGACCTCCTAGGGAACAGCAGTAACAGTATGTGTGACTGAGGGGACACTGCTGCCAAGCATCATTCCATGCCACCAGCTTGAGATGATGCTGGACACTACACTATGAATTTTCTTCCCTGATCTCTTATTAGATGGTTCATATACATTGGGTCACTCACATGATCCTGGGACATGGTTAGGAAGTACATGAGGGAATAAACCAGATTTTGACAGCACTCCAAGCCCTTCATTTTGTAGGCTGTATTAATCCTTCAGGGCAGTGTAGCTGGTACACTTAAATATTCACTTGGGGGTGTTGTTTTGTACAATAAAGAAGAAAATTTTGGTCCACAGAGAGCTAAAGCAGTGGATGGTGGATCAGTATTGTTTCTACTGTGAGCATTTGTATAGGAGTTACTTTTTTTTTTTAAACAAAAATGTTTCCTTCTACAATACAGCTGCTATAGGGCAAAAATATATATAGCATTCATAATGATGTCTAAGAACTAGTATACTTTATATATTTTCTTTCGATAAAGCAGTGTCTTGCATTGAAAATATTTCAGACAATATAGAAAGGTTTAAAAAAGAAAGTAAAATGACAGAGCTATTCCATTCTTCAGAAATCACCAATGTGACCAACTCAGAATGTCTTTTGAGAACAGCAAAACTTATAAGACTCAATCCAAATAATAATACCTCTTTAATTTTAGAACTAAAGTTAGAGCAATTTTTAGGATCTTAAGAGTTGGCAAGCATGCAAGGAAAGAGGCACTCTCCTTTGCTGCTAATGGGGGTGTAAATAAGCACAACCTCTATGGAGTGTAACATTTTAACTCACTTTTAATATTTATTTATTTATTTGGCTATGCCAGGTCTTAATTGTGGCACACAGGATCTTCATTGTGGCAGGTAGAATCTTTAATTTTAACAGGCCAACTCTTAATTCTGGCATATGGGATCTAGTTCCCTGACCAGGGATCGGACCTGGGTCCCTTGCATTGGGAGCACAGAGTCTTAGCCACCAGACCACCAGGGAAGTCCCAAATACAATATATTAAATGTACATTTACATTTGATGTGGCCAGCCAGCAACCCCCAGGCACATGAGAGCCCCTCCAAGGCTAGAGAACTGCCCAGCCCACCCCTAGCTGATCCCAGATCCATGAACAGGTGCTATCATTGGATGCTCTGAGGTCCATAATTGTTTGTTATGCAGTAGTATACATTGGAGAAAGCAATGGCACCCCACTCCAGTACTCTTGCCTGGAATATTCCATGGATGGAGGAGCCTGGCAGGCTGCAGTCTATGGGGTCGCACAGAGCCGGGCACAACTGAAGCGACTTATCAGCATCAGCATCAGTGGTAATTCTGCTTTCAGGAATTTCTCCCACAGATGTATTTATAAAAGTAAGCAAAAATTATGTACATGGCTATTGGGCGGAACTGCTCATAACAAAAACTGGAAACTTACATGTATGTTAATAAAGAGCTGGTTAAATCAACCATGGTACACCCATATAATGGAATACCACATAAATGTTAAAATGTATAAACTAGGCCAAAGGTCAGAAAATTATGGCCTGGGGGCCAAATCTGTCTCCCATCTGTTTTTTTGTAAATAAAGTTTTATTGGAACACAACCACACCTACTTGTTTACCACTGTTCAGGGCTGTTTCTAGTTCTTTTTTTTTTTTTTTTTTTTCTCTGCTGACTTGTGAAATTTATTTATTTTTAAAATTTTTTTATTTTTTATTTTTTTCCATCTCAGGTGTACATGAGTTCCCAATCTTGAATCCCCTCCCTCACCTCCCACCACATGTCAACTCTCTGGATCATCCCCGTGCACCAGACCCAAGCATCCTGTATCCTGTATTGATTGTTGCTTACATGATAGTATACATGTTTCAGTGCCATTCTCCCACATCTTCCCACCCTCTCCTTATCCCTCTCCCTCAAAGTCCAAAAGTCCATTCTATACATCTGTGTCTCTTTTGCTGTCTCGCATACAGNAATATACAGCCTTGATGTACTCCTTTTCCTATTTGGAACCAATCTGTTGTTCCATGTCCAGTTCTAACTGTTGCTTCCTGACCTGCATACAGATTTCTCAAGAGACAGGTCAGATGGTCTGGTATTCCCATCTCTCTCAGAATTTTCCACAGTTTATTGTGATCCACACTAAGAACAGTCGAGAAACACGAGAGAAAGTGGGCAGAAAACAAGTAGAAGCTCAGACAAGCCAAACTGAGACCTGGCCTGAGATCAAAAATCATACCTCTGCAGTGGCAGCAATCCGCAGGGCTATGTGGTTTTCTCCAGCAGAGCTCAGCTACCTGGGCTGAGGAGTCGGAGAAGCAGACTGGGAAGGATCAATTCCAGTTTGGCGGTTTGTAAATCAGAATGCCAAAGGATGGGCAGAGTGGAGGGTGCTGATAATGGGTGACTGAAGTGATCAATCAAAGACAGGACTGAGGAGAAGCAAGACTGAGGCAGGTAAGAAAGGGTGGGATGGAGGTCTGGATGCAGGCAAAGAATAGATGCTATGGGATGCAAGGGTAAGAAATGGTAGGACAAGAGGTGGTAGTCACAAAGTGGGATTCTGGAATGTAAGCTTTCAGAGACAGAACAGCTTTGAGTAATGGAAATGAGTTGCTCAGTGTAGTGGAGGATGAAGGTCACTGAAGTTGAGGAACTGCAGTGTCAGATGGATCACTCAAATGAAACAAACAATGCTCCAAAAAGCAGGAAGAGAATTGGGTCCTACAGGCTTCCATGAGTATGAGGGGAGTGGTGTGGGGGTCAGAAAATGACAGAAAAAAGGAAAGGGAGACAACCACAGGTATATACAGAACCAGTGCAATATTCATTTTGACCATAGCACTCAGAGTGGACTGGGCAAAGGGGAGTCAAGGAGGTATGATTATCACAATAGGTTGGGGCAGAAGCAGAGAGACCTTTGAATGTCAAGCTAAGAAGCCTAGTCTTCATTAGGAAAGCAATAAGGAGCCACTGAAGGTTGTTAAGCACCTATGAGAGGTACATTTTGGGAAGATAATAGAGATATCACTGGGCATAGAGTCAGCGAAATGGGTTCAATAATCAACAGCAGCTACCATTTATTGTGCACTTACTTTGTACAGGCCACTGTGCTAAGCACCGTATGGGGGTGTCTTATCCATTTTCATACTGGACTCAGTTCAGCCACTTTTTAATCTCTGTGATCTTAGGCAAGAATATATCCTAATCCTTCCCTCTCTGGGACTCAGAATAATTCTCTCATCTAGAGAGGAAATCTTTGCAAGGAGGGGGGGGGCTCTCTGCAAGGTCTCAATCAACTCTGCCATTCTAGGCCTGTGACCCTGAGGACTGCAGCATCTCACCCTCTTATTGGATGGTATTCAAAAGACTTACAGCTGAAGGAGTTGGGGGCTGGCCCAGCAAGGTGAGCCCAAACAGGACTCAACCACCTGGGGCCAGTCAAGNAAATCTTTGCAAGGAGGGGGGGGGCTCTCTGCAAGGTCTCAATCAACTCTGCCATTCTAGGCCTGTGACCCTGAGGACTGCAGCATCTCACCCTCTTATTGGATGGTATTCAAAAGACTTACAGCTGAAGGAGTTGGGGGCTGGCCCAGCAAGGTGAGCCCAAACAGGACTCAACCACCTGGGGCCAGTCAAGGGAGGCAGAGCAGTTGAAGAGCCTCCAGTTCTTTCTCGCTTCCCACTGGCTGGCAGAAAACCGGCGGGCGTTCCGTCCTGAGAAAGAAGACAGGGCCTGAGAAGAAGGAAAGAGAAAGCCACCCACCCAATCTTGCATCTAAAAAGTTTAACTGTCCCCCCTGTCCCCCCAGACTTCACCTTCTCATTCCAAACCTCCCCATTGCCCAAAGCATTCAGAACCCTCGGCCCCAGCCCAGTTTACTTGGCTCTGAGAAGAAAAAGGTGAAGGGAGATTTGTTCACTGCTGTTGCAGGGCCCTCCTGGGCCGACCTTAAAGGTTTAGCCTTTAACATGGGATGTATCTGCCTGGTGCTATTCAGTATGAGGACAGTAGCAGATGCTCTTGCCTGGGCTGCATTAAGCCCTGGGGCTAGGACTAGTCTTCCTCACCAGTCTTGGTGTTAGCCACAATCAGTTCAGTGGTCCATCTGAGGATGTAGGTGGGCCGGATCCCAGTGTTCCCCAAGGCTGGAAGCTCAGAGAGCATCCTCTCCAACAGGGCCTGCGTGAAGGTCTGGGAGTGCAGGCCCCTAAGCAGGGGCTGCCAGAATTGAGAGAACGGCTTTGGCACCAGGATGTCATCCAAGTCCACGTTTTCTGGTTTGTGAGAAACATCCATTGACAGGAAAAGGGGAGGGAGGGAGGGAGAGGGAAGAAGAAGGAGGAGAGAAGAGGGAGAGAGAGAAAGAAGAGAAGAAATCGAGCAGAGAGAGGCAGAAGAAGAGGGAGCCCCACCAATAATAACAGAGTTGCCACCGCAGAACAAAAAGAAACATGAGAGCAGAACAGCAGGGAGAGAAACCAGTTAGTATCTGGCAAACAACTGACTCAAAACAGTACAAAAGAAAGACAGCTCTGGTTCTAGCTTCAGCTTTGTCAATAACTCACTGTGTGACTTTGGGTCAGTACCTTCCCCTCTCTGGACCTCAGTCTGCCCATCTGTAACATGAGGATGTTGCACTACATGACCTTACAAGGCCCTTCCAGTTCTGTTGTTCTAGCTCTCTAGCAAGTGGCTAAATCACAATTAACATGGCAAAATAATGGCATTAAGACCCCCACCCCAACCCCAATCCACCCCATCTCACCCCACCCAACTCCAGGCCACCTAAGAATAGCCCAAACCAACAACTACTTTTCAGTGGGGCTACATTCTGCTCCACCAGGAGGGGCTTCCAGTAGCTATAGAATGGCAGGAAACAGCCCTTACCCCCTGTCCAGGGCCACCCAGCCCACCCCTGGTGTTCTTGTCCAGGATACCCGTACCCTAAGGCTGTAGTGAGTCTCCAGGACCCTACCTTCATACTCTATCTGCAAAGCTGCCAACTGTTCAAATGTGGGGATGAGAAAGCCGTCATCCAGAAAAGCATCTAGGACAGCCTCCCTGGAGCAAGAGGACACTGAATTAAATAAACTGAAGCAGGCAGAAGACCCCCTTCTACTCCCCTACCCACTCCCAAGGCTGACAATGCCTCTGACTCAAAGGCCAAGCCAGCATGGGAAAAAAGGAAGGCAGCTGACAGTTGACTTTTAGGCCCCTGCCTCCTGGGTCAAGGACCCAGCCAAAAACTGGGATCACTGGGTTTTGAACAAGCATCTGCCAAGCACATACTAATCTAAGGCCCATAACAAAGGCAGAAGTAGCTGAACAAGCCCAAAAGCACAGATGAAGGAAAATCCCAGGCCCACAAAGGAGTTAAATGCCTGTGGTCATAGGGTCAAGGTCCTGCTCAGTCTTTTCTCTTGACAGTTGTCCAGTCTCCTACCCTTCCCTTTCTCCCTGGTTGCCTTCACTCAAATCTTATTGTCATTCCTATGGACTGCAAAAACCCAGAACTAAGATACAGAGGTTGAAGCCTAAGCAATAGGGGTAATCTCTCATTCCCATCTAGCTCAAATCAAAATCAGTATCAGCTGTCTCCTCTGAAGCTAGAAGTTCCCTAAGGGAGTCTCTTCTAGCTGACTGGGCCAAGGCGGAACAAGAACTCTCAAGGTGTCTCAACATCTGGAGGGCTCTCATGCTCAGGCTCAAGGAGGAAAGAGTTGTCCTATCCATCTCCCGTCTCCTAAGGTCAATGTCCAGGAATAGCACTTAAAACAGTCAACCAGTTGCCTGCTCAGCATGATCAGGCAGACACTACTGTATAGCACGATCATAGTTTTCCCAGATACTGAGGTAGTCACCACTCACCTCTTTCCTGAGGGGTACAGCTAAGAAGCCTAGGCTGGGCAGACACTGATAAAAACACCATCTGAACTATTAGTGTCCTAGGAATAAAGACATCAGGAACACCCTAATCTAACATTACATCTAATCTAACATTACATCTAATCTAACATTAGATCATCCTAATCTGCACTGCAAGTACTGCCTGCTACCCAAGCCCACTCTGTCACCTACACCACCTTCCTATACTGTCAGTTTCATCCCAGATTCTTTCCAACCTCTTCCCAAAGCCCTTTCCAGCTGAATTCAGGTAGCAAGCCCCAAAGAGCCAGGGAGGAGAGGAATGGATAGACACTGTCTGCTCTGATTGAACTGAGTACTACTTTGGGGGTGGGGGAAATAAGGCTCATGGCCATAATGGGTGGGTCAGTGGGAACTTAGTCTTTCAAGGATCCAGGCCTTGAGAAGGCCCCTCCTCTGTCCCCTCAACCACAACTATCCAGGGGATGCTGATACTCTCTCACAGCAGTTTAAGAGACCAGCAGTGCTTACCATATGTCTTTTATCTCAAACTCAGATAAGAGACAGGCAGTAAAAAAGCAAAAGATTCAGGGCTCTTCCTAGTTGCCAAGAGTTTCATATACCACTGGACACAGAGAAACAAAGCTGGCCAGGGGATGCATGACAGTAAACATTACTGCCTGTAGCCATTTCAGTGACTCAGAGTAGGCAAACCACACCTGGTAGGCTTGCAAAAGTGGATCATGCGAAATACAGGGTCACCCATGGGGGATCAGGATTATCTCTAGAATTTCCTACAGCAGAGGCTGCCAAGCTGGGATATGAAAACCAATTTCAGGGAGGCTGTTACACTCTACCCTAGAAGAGTAGCAGCCCCTGATTACCTAGTTACACACCTGTTCTCGAATGTAATGCCCTTGAGTTCTGCCAGGATGCATTCTACAGGTGGGGACAGGTTATTCCACGCTTTAATGGCCTGAGGTAAATGCCTATATTTCTCCAGCACCTGCCAGCAAAGAGGGTCCCATCAGAAGGCTAATTCAGCCAGGTAACCCTCCCCCATCCCTCCAGGATTCCTTCTTATAGGACCTCTCAGCACTTCCCTTCAGGGATATGGCAGGGTATGCAGAGGTGAGCTCACAATGTTCCTATTGGCTCTGCAACTAAAAATATCCTGACCCTCAAGCTCCAGATTTTGTCTTTTTCCTCTTCCTCCTTCCCCACCCCCTAAATTCCCTGAAGCTCCCGATAAGATAATCTAATACAGATATCCAATGGGGGCATTTGGTTGGAGTTGGGCAGAGACCCTTGGACTAAGAGGTGAGAGAAAGCAATGAGTTATGGAAGAAGGTGAATCAGGAGACCCAGGCTCTTGTCCTGGTTTTATCACTAACTACAAATGTGACCTTGGGCCAGTCCCTTCACTCATCCATGGCTTCAATTTCTTCATCTGTGAAAAGGAAGGGTTGAGCTGAATGGTTTGTAAGCTACCTCCCTTTCTGCTAAAATAGCACCCCATAAGCTCACCTGATCTAGGAGGGCTCCTGGATGCCATTTGCTGATCAGCTGCAATACAGTAGGTCTGTGCAACCACTTACATCCAGTTGTTCCCTACCACCCAGTGGGGCCAATTATACACAAACTTCCATCATCTGCTCCCTTCCATTGATGCGGAAGATCAGCTAACTGGACTCTGCTCCTCTTGTCTGGTTTCTACTCCCCTCCTCCCCATTTCTAAGAAGTTCCCTCAAGCTTTGCCACTTTTCTTTCAATTTCCTTCTCAGGATTTCTCTCACTTAGCTGGCAAGAGGGAAGAAATGGCTAGGCAGGTAAAAACAGGCCAAGTCAAGGGCACATTCTTACCTTAAACTGCTCTTCTTCATAGGATACCAGCAGTTCTCGGGCTCTTTCTGAAAATAGAATAGGGGAACAGATAGAGCAGCCAACCCTGTGTCCTACTCCTGATGGAATTTTGAGCCCCCTCACCTCATTTCCTGAGTTGTAAAATAGGAACTAGAATTCTTGGCTCTCTTGCTTCATAGGGCTCAACAAAGATGCTTTTTGATAGTAATTTTTTTAAGCTAAGCCTCACCACAACCCCAAAGGAAATACCATGCCAGTGAAATAACTAGAGTCAATCATAAGCCTGAGTCTTCTCACGAGCCCCTTTCTGCAACAGACACCTACCATACAACTGTTTATGTCTCAGAGCCTTTTGTAAAAGCGGATCAACCTCTTTGCTGTCTTTGCTGCCTTTGCTGTCTCCATCAGCCTTGACATTCAGCTCTACACCTTTCTCCTCATCCTTAGGCTCTGGATTCTGTTCTGTGATGTCATCAACAACAATTTTCTTATCTTCCTCTTGGTCTGCTTCATCTGTCTCTTCTCTCTCCTCCTCCAACTCCCAGGTCTCTCTCAGGCTGTTCTCCATTTGACGGCACCAATAGGTGTTCTGGAGCCAATCCAGGACAAAATAACAGCCTAAAAGAGGGGAGGAAGGAAAGCAGTGCCATAGTAACAGTCACAGGCAAGCAGCTCCTCAGCAGCCCTCCCCATCTCATCTTGCAAACATTATGGGAAAGCCCCAGGGAAAGAGGCTTGGCTCCAAGAAGACACAAATCTCGCATATCCAGAAACAGCCCCTCTTGCTCTGGGTTATCCCCTGTTGTTTGCTTCCTCCCACTCACCAGCACATTTCCTAGAAAAAAACTAATACCAGACTTGAAGATGTGATGCCAAAAACGGAATGGGGCTAGCAAGTGGAAGAATAGAGACTCAGCCCCACTAGCTAGTTACATAGCCTTAGCCAATCAGGTCTCTTCCCTTTTCTAGATCTGTTTCCCCAACATGAAGGGATTAGGCTGAATCAGGGGTTCTTAGTTGGAACGGGGTGTCCAAAGAACTCCTGGACTCATGATAGTTGATGGCTCACACCTCTCAACCCACTCCCCATTCCCCTCTTTAGGCACAAAATTTAAGGGGATGCCAAAAAACTCAGTAATTGAGACAACAAAACAGAATCAGAAGAGTACCCTGCCACACTATATTGGAGCCTAAAGCAAAAGGAGAAATCAGCATTATTAATCCTATCTTTATTCAAAATGTTTGTTATTTTGATCATCGTAAGATTTTCTATATTAAAATGTCATTTATCTTGATTACTGAGCTTTTGATATCTCCTTAAAGTTTGTGTCCAAGGTGAATGCTTCACTTGCCTCACCCTAGTCTCAGCTCTGACCCCAGGTGAAGACCCTCCTCCCTCTCTCTCTCCCCACACTGCCACCCAGCCCAAGCTTCTGGGCTTAACTGTGATATGTATACTCCCTGGGGACTCACCCCTACGGCAGTCATTTATATGGGGCATTTTCTTGTGGGTTAACTCATGGCGAAGTTCAACAATCCAATCCGGAATGTTCACCTGATTGTGAAGGAGGGTGTGCGCGCAGAAATTAGAAAATATTAAAGCAGAAAGGGCCACAGAGATGAATTAGCCTGGCTTCTCCCCATTTTACAGATAGAGAAACGGAGGTCCTAAGAGGAGGTTCTGGTCTTAGTGGCAAAGCCAAAATTAGAAACCAGGTCTCCTGATTCTCTTTAGGCTCTGTGGAGGTGATCCGGAAAATGAGACGATACTTGCCTCCCCCAACCACCAACTACCCTCCTCCAATGAAGACTCCTGTGAATGAGCATTAATAATCACCTTCTTCATCCTCCTTTTACCTTGCCTGTACCAGTTCCTCTCCCAGGGTACCCTCTACCCTTCTCTTTCTCCCTTTCTTCCTCCTTCCCTCCCAGACTTGCTCCAGGAAGCTTCTCTTGATGGCTGAGAACCTGTCTGCCATCTATGTCTCTACACACCTCATATACTTACTCAAAGGAGAAATGGCTTACATTTTCTTGCTGCTTGGCTGGATTTGTCTCCTCCCTCAGACTGTCAACAGCCAGAGGGCAGACACTTTAATTGCCACCTCTTTTCTGTCCCCACCCAGCGGAGCACTGGGGTGCCTCAGCTTCACCTGGGCCATTTCCAGCAAGGTGGGCAGGCCAGGCCCACTGAAGACAGCAGCCATGAGGAAGAAAGCAAGTCTGCTTCTTTCAAGCTAAAAGCTGAGGCTCTGGAGTTCTTGCTGGGCTTGGCTGACAGTGGTGGGGTAAGCTAGTCTGACTGTACCCACTAAATGCCCCATTTAGTGAGCCCTTCTGAGGAGAGAGAATTGAGCAAGGCCACTTTATCATACACACCTCCTGAGCCAGGAATTTGAGAGGGAGCTTGGCAAACTTTGTCTTCCTCTCCGAGATAAGGTTCACAAACCTGAGTTTGGGGGAGAAATAAGTGGCAGAGCCCAAGTAACTGCTTTATTCAAACCAGTGGGGCTTCAAAACACCTTGCTGAGTTACTGACACCTTGCATTTCCACAACCTTTCCAATGACTGTTCTGTCCTGTTCTTATGGTTGGTGTCAGCCAGAGCAGGAATGGTTCCATCCAGTCCAACATTACTGAGAGTCTGCCCTATACTGCAGCCATACAGATGCTCTGGCCTTCAAGAGTTCAGTCTAGGATAAATAACCATGACATAATATAACATATTATGCTAGGACATAATATGTTATAAATGCTAGAACAAATGACTACATCAAATGATATGGGGAGCACAGTTAAACAATGGATAAGATAAGAAGAGCTAAGGAGGACCTTAAGGCAAACAAGGGAAACAGTATGAGCTAAGCAAAAACTTTGACAGATGGAAAACTCAGAGGCAACCTTTTTCTTGATGTACATGAGACAGCAAGACCCACTCTGAGCCACTCTGTAAGTCAGGAACTCCTGGCCCACATCTCGGTTTCCACAACTCAGCAACCTTTCAGTGTTCGTGAAGAGAATGGGATAAAGGTGTAGACAAGGGCAGGATTAGAAAAACCACATTAAATCATGGTCAAGAACATCGAAGCATTCAGAAAGGTTCCTCTAGGTAAAAGAGTTAAAGGGGAGAAAATAAATCGAACTGTAAAGGCTAGGAGAGACCCAAAGAGACCATTTGGTCTAAATCACCCTCACCCTATATTCCAAAGAGAGGGGAAGAAAAATGGAGGAAAGAAGGCTCTCAGGAAAAAAGAGGAATGTGTGTTAACAGGGGATTACCAACAGCTGTCAAGTTAAGCAATCACAGGGTGACCCATACACAAGGACACACAAGGCATTTTGCTTCAGGGAGCACCCAAAGCTAAACTCGGCTTATCGTGCAAGCCCCATGCCCCCCACCCTCAAAACCACCCCCCACACACCCCTACCCATGTAGGTCTTACCTGACCAATGCCATGCCATAGAGCAGTCTAAGTTCATCAGTGCCCAAGCCACCAGTTACATCCATGAGCTTACAGCGTACCAGGTCAGCAGTAGAAGCCACTGCCAGGGGGAGTTCGTTGCCTAACCTAAAGGGCCACAGTCCAGCACCATCATAAAGGTCCTTTACACTGGCCCACCCTCCACCTCAGAATCTAGCTTTCTGTAGGTTATTCCAATTAACAGACACAAATCAAGAAGCTGGGGAGATGGGGGTGGGGGGGGTGAGTAGGTAATGTCCCTGGGATCGAACAGTATACAGGATGCCTAACTGCTACACAACCAACCAACACTTAAGTGTGGACACACCCCTTTCACCCTCAACTCATTCAGCTAGGAAAAAAAAGCTTATTCTTGGAGATACTACTCCCTTGTCTGCTCCCAAGTCAATCTTACGAACTAGACTGAAGCGCCCCATTCAAACATGAATTTTTCAGGTAAGCTCCCACCACCCTTTCTAATTCGAATAGAAATCCACCCTAGAGTGCTACTCTTTAAGCCCTGCCTGGCTCAGCCACAGCAGTTCCTTCAGTACCCACCCCAAGATGAGAGAAGGTAAGGGTTAAAGCTCACAGATTTGACAAAAAGGCTGTTAAGGCACACCGTTTCTTTCCGCAAATGGGATTAGTGCAAGAGTTTTGCTGCGACTTTCCCCCCAGGCACACTGAGACAAGCAATGCCCAAACCACGCGTGGGAGAACCATTAAGCATTGAGGAGAAGACTAGATAGTAAGGCCTTAAGAAATCCTATAGAGGAAGAAGTGAAGTGCCACGAGCACGCAGGCAGGAGGGCTAAGCCAACCGCCTTACCTGCTCCTCCACACCGTGATGCGGTTCAGCGCGTACCGCTGCAATTTATAGTCGTCACTGAACAGATACACCATCACCTGATCCCACTCGGCCCTGCTGAGCCAGGCGACCACGATGCGCTGGGCCCAGAGTGGCGACGACCCTTTCTCTTTGACGCACTTCCCGCACCACGCACTCCACACAAGATCCATTCCCCGGGGACCCAGACCTGGCTCAATCTCGGATTCCGACCGGACATCGGGCTCAACATCGGGCTCAACGGGCTCAACATCGAGCTCAGGCCTTGTGCCGCCGCACTGAAGATCAGCCTCCATCTCATGATGAGCCTCCATCTCAACGTGCTACCCTCACTCCTCCGCCCGCACCAGCAGCCAATGGGAGAGCGTGACCCCGACGCAAGCCCGCCTCCCAGAGTTTGCGTAGCAAATCGAAACAGCGAGAGCTAAAGGCTGCCCAAACCACAAGCTAAGGGAAAGGTCTCGCCAACCGGAAGTGTTCTTTCGTCAAAGGACTCGTCATAGCTGCAAACGTTCATCCTCAACGTTCCGCTAATTTCCTGGTTGCTAACAGGCTTCTGTCCCATACCCGGCGGGACGTGTTTGGACTGCAATAGGAATTTTAGTTTGAGCTCCTTGGCGGGCGACGGCGGGACATGTCTGAACGGCAGGAGTTTTAGTTTGAGCTCCTTGGCGGGCGGCGGCGGGACGTGTGTGGACAGCAGGAGTTTTAGTTTGAGCTCCTGTGCGGGCGGCGGCGGGACGTGTTTGGACGGCAGGAGGAATTTTAGTTTGAGCTCCTGTGCGGGCGGCGGCGGGACGTGTCTGGACGGCAGGAGGAATTTTAGTTTGAGCTCCTTGGCGGGCGGCGGCGGGATTATGGCCGTTCAGTGTACTGGAAATGCGCTTCTATTTTTATTGCCATGAATCAGCACCTGACCCAGTAAAACGCTGTGGACAGTAAAGCAAGACTGCACAGCAAATATCCTCTAGTATCTAAATATCTAAAATTGAGTTTAAAAAAAAGCTGCTGGGTTTTCACATCTGTACACTGAAAAGTTTAGATTGGGTAATTTCTAGGTTCTTTTCTATAGCTGAAAATTGTAGGATTTTACTCTGCCAGCATTCCACTGCTGTGTTGGTTACCACATCCAGAAAGGTATACTTAGTTTTTCTGCACAGTTCCTTGGGATTCCGGCTTTCTGGACGGGAAAGCAGTATTATGAAGCCCTTCTAATTTTGTTGTTGTTGTTGTTGTTCAGTCACTGAGTCGTGTCCAACTCTGTAACCCCATGGACTGTGGCATACCAGTCTTCTCTGGTCTCCACTGTTTCCCAGAGTTTACTCAAATTCATGTTCATTGAGTCTGGTTATGCAATCTAATGAACTATCTCATCCTATGCTGCTCTCTTTTCCTTTGGCCTTCTATCTTTCCAGCATCAGGGTGTTTTTCAATGAATTGGCTTGTCCCATTAGGTGGCCAAAGTATAAAAGCTTCAGCAACAGTCCTTCCAATGAATATTCAGGGTTGAATTTTACAGGCTGGCTAAAATGTGTTCAAGACTCTGTTTTAATCTTTTTTCACAGAACTTATTTCCTAATCTAACACAGAGAGAACTGTTGCTAACACACCAGCAGAATTGCTGGGAGTAATTGTTTTTCACTTTATAACAATAAATTCCAATCCATTTTCTATGTGCTTTTTTCTCCAGCCAGCTTCTCCTAAGATCTAGTCTGCCCATAGTTCTTGAATGATAGTTACTCTGTTCTGAGCAGCCCAAGCATCTTCCAGAAACCAGATATCCTTGCCATGTTCAAGATCTTAGCTGTGTGCAGGCAAAGATGGGTAGATGGCTTTTGTGACTCCTTAAGATCCAATCCAGTCAGAAGGGCTGCCAGGTCTGCAGAACTCATTGATGAACATTTTGGTGATTTAGAGGTTATTTTTGGATAGTACTTTTCAGGTAGGGCTTCCCTGGTGGCTCAGCTGGTAAAGAGTCCGCCTACAATGTGGGAGACCTGGGTTCGATCCCTGGGTTGGGAAGATCCCCTGGAGAAAGGAAACGCTACCCACTCTAGTATTCTGGCCTGGAGAATTCTATTTACTGTGTAGTTCATGGGGTACTCTGTAGTACTTTTCAGGTAAAGGGCCCTATCCTTCACNGGGTTCGATCCCTGGGTTGGGAAGATCCCCTGGAGAAAGGAAACGCTACCCACTCTAGTATTCTGGCCTGGAGAATTCTATTTACTGTGTAGTTCATGGGGTACTCTGTAGTACTTTTCAGGTAAAGGGCCCTATCCTTCACCATTCCCTCTCCATGAACCCGAAGAATGATATGTTCCAAGAAAACTTGACCAAAGCACTTAAGAGTACCATTTCTAGAATATGGAAAATGAGGCCTGAAACCTATTGAGAATTAGAAATTACTGGATCAAGTCTGTTAAGTAGTGATAGCTTTGAAGAGGCACCATATTAGTTCCCTGTGACTGCTATAACAATTTTCCACAAACTTGGTGACTTAAAACAACAGAAATTATCTCACAGTTCTGGAAGTCAGAAGTTGATATTATTTGGCTGAAATCAAGATGCTGGGAGGACTATAGTCCCTCTGGCTGCTCTATGGGAAAATCCATTTCTTGTGTTTTCCAGCTTCTGGAGACTACTGGCATTCCTCGGCTCATAGTCACATCACTTCAGTCTTCAAGAGAAGCATCTTCAAATGTCTCTCAGCTTTGTCTTCAGTTCACCGTTTCTCAATGTGTGTAAGATCTCTCTCTACCTCCTTCTATTGCATCTGATTAAATTTAGGGCCCATCTGGATAATCCAGAGTAATCTCCCCATTTTAAGATCTTTAATTATATATGCAATTAAATTTATTTTTAAGTTGTATTTTACTATGTAAAATAGCATTCTTTCATTTTACCATGTAAAGTAATATTCACAGGTATCCGGGATTAGGATGTGGATGTCTTTGGGTGGGGGAGGGGATTCAGCCTACCACAAGCAAGCCCTATGGAATCTATCCTGGCTCAACAATCATAAGAATCTAGGTTCATTCACTCATTAGAGCTGACTCAAATGTGTTCTTTTTATAGCTGAGTAATATTGCATTGTGTATATGTCCCACAACTTTCTTATCCATTCATCTGCTGATGGACATCTAGGTTGCTTCCATGTCCTAGTGACAGAGTCAATTCCTAGGCAGATTGATAAGTTCAGGGCCCCCAAGGAGGAGAAAGGGCTCTAGGGCTCTCGAAGTGGAGATTGGAGGTCTGGAATTCTCAAGGAGCAAAGGACAAACTTTTTCCTCTCTGCATTCCTTCAGTTCTGTTGCTCAGTCGTGTCTGACTCTTTGCGACCCCTTGAATCCCAGCACACCAGGCCTTCCCGTCCATCCCAACTCCCGGAATTCACTCAAACTCATGCCCATCAAGTCAGTGATGCCATCACGCCATCTCATCCTCTGTCGTCCCATTCTCCTCCTGCCCCCAATCCCTCCCAGCATCAGAGTCTTTGCCAATGAGTCAACTCTTTGCATGAGGTNGTCTGACCTATAGAGGGCAGCCACTACTAATTTATGAGAAATTATTCAGGGCATGGTCTTCTCCTCCTTTCAATTCATTTTTAGCATTTGTAAAATTCTAAAACCACTGTTAGGTTATTATAATCAGAGTGTATGAGACTTCCCTGGTCGTTCAGTGGTTAAGACTTGGTGTTACCACTGCAGGGGGCAAGGATTTGATTCCTGGTGGAGGAACTAAGATCCCAAATGTTGCATGGCATGGAAAAAAAAAATCAGAGTGTGTTTAGATAACTTATATTTGAATCATTTTATGATATAGATAGGGGAAATTCAGTTCCAGTGAATGGATGAGACAAGTCTAAACTCAGACAATGATTCCGTCTGGCAATTAGAGTTAGAACTCACATTTTCTGAATCTCTTTCCAGAACTCTTGAAACACAAAACTGAGCCTTTAATCCAAATGCCTAATTTTATAGCTGCAGAAACTGAGGTCCAGGAAAGAACTTTTCTAAAGTCATACAACTGTTGTGACAGAGTGAGTACTACAACACAGATATTCTAAATTCTAGTCTGGGACCCTTGAAAGATGTTAAGCATCTAGATTATCCTGTATGTTATAGACGAAAAGGGCTCAGAAAGGGAATGCAATCTTCCTAATGTCACAGAATAAATTAATTACAATCAGAACTAGAGTCCAAGGCTAGCTGTAGGATAGAGATTGAAGAGAATTTGAGGATTCTGACTTGTAGTCTCTCAGAAGCCCCAGTGGCTTGGGGACTTGGTATCTCTGAATTATATAGCAGATACCTGCTTCAGCTGGATATTTAGTTCCTAGAAGGCTGGAATCTGGGGCACAGTATGTTTGTGTGTTGGAGGGGGATGGGCTCTGTCAATCAAGCCTTCTGGCTTTGAGAGTGAGAGGATGATTCATTTGGCACCCACAGTTGCCCCCATTTAGAACATAATTGCTGGCTAGGATATCACCATAGCACCCAGCCATCACATTTGTAGGGTACTGTCTTGTTTTTGTCAAGGTTCTTATCTATCTTTTTCTTTTACTGTAACTGCTCCAAGCCCCAGGGAGCCAGATGCGGCAGATATCATTACTCCTTTTACAAAGAGAAACTGATTTATGAGGATTGGTGAGGGGGGAACTCTTGACTGAACATGTTTAGAATAGACTGAGACTAAATCCTTTGCTAATTTGATTTCCAAGTTTCTGGAGTTTTCCACATAAACAACCAGAGCCCCAGAAGAAGCAGCCCCCAACTGCCCTGATGGCAGTTACCTTCCTCATTTATTCATCAGTATCAGACACTGTATTGAACTTTCATTGGAGATGAAGAAGATCTGGACCCTATCTTTGAATATTTCACAATCTGAATATCTATCACTTCGTCTCAAGTCCACCCATCATTATCCTCAGCCTTCTATTTTCCTAGCAAAATGCTCTGAAAAGTGCCTTTCAACTGATGGTGTTGAATGAATTTTATAATTTTTCAGGGCGCTTGATTAAGAGTCAGGAGACCAGCATTCTAGTGCCAGTCCTTTCATTACTTTATTGTGGAGTACTGGGCTATTCTTTCCCTGTTTTCTGTGGGCCTTCATTTTCAAATCTGTAAAATGATAGGGGCTTCTCAGGTGGCACTAGTGGTAAAGAACCCACCTGCCAAAGCGGGAGACATAAGAGATGCAGTTTCAATCCCTGGGTCTGGAAGATCCCTTGGAAGAGGGCATGACAACCCACTCCAGTATTCTTCCAATAAGAATTTGCTGTATGACTCAGGGAACTGCAACAGGGACTCTGTAACAACCTAGAGGAGTGGGATGGGGAGGGAGATGGGAGGAAGGTTCTAAAGGGAGAGGACATATGTATACCTGTGGCTGATTCATGTTGCTGTTTGGTAGAAACAAAAAAAATTCTGTAAAGTAATTATCCTTCAATTAAAAAATAAACAAATTTTTAAAAGTGATAAAGCTGGGGAATGGGAATATGGAACATTTGGGTGTGAAGAACCTCTGGTTCAGATCATCTAGGAGATTGGGATCCTTTGTGGTCCACGGGCAATGCCTTCTGTTTGGGTGAAAAGTTTGAGGGTAGGAGTCAACTGAGTTTGCAATGAGACCCTTAATCCTGCTGCCCTCCTTAGCTCTGTGAGAACATTCTGAGGGGAGAGGTGAGGGATATGAGTATCCTGAGACCTTGGAGGGATCTCATTTCTACCTCTACTCACCAGCAACACTCAAGAAGTATCAGAGCTGTTTTGAGTTAGAAGCTATTCAGCCAGATTCACTGTCTGGGATCAGTGGTGTGACAGAGATAGAGAAATAGAATCAGAAACAGAAAGACAGAAGAAAGAGAGGTGGAAAGAGAGAGGAAGAGAAACAAAGAGGGAGGAGAAAGAAGGATGGGGCGGGGGGAGAGGAAGACAAGAATAAAAAGAGACAAAGATTGAAGGGGAGAGAGAGGGAAAGGGAAGGAGAGAGAAAGCCAAAGAGAAAGAGACAAAAAGAGAAGAGAGAGGAACAGAAAGGAGAAAGGGAAATGGGGAACAGAAAGGAGAGAGACACAGACAGCAATGGGCATAGGGGGAGGTTGCAGAGAAAGAGAGAACGATAATGATACAGTACATACCTAGTCCCTGACATCTTCAAGAGAGTAGCTGGATAAAATCCTGCACCTTTCAATAATAGAGTCCAAAACTGGAAGTATCCTTGAAGAAAATGAAGCTGGAGAGGGCTTGCTACTGAGCTTCCTTGGTAGCTCAGCGGGTAAAGAATCTGCCTGTAATGCAGGAGACCCAGATTCGATTCCTGGGTTGAGAAGTTCCCCTGGAGAAGGGTAGGCTATCCACTCTAGTATTCATGGGCTTCCCTGGCAGCTCATACAGTAAAAAATCTGCCTGCAATGCAAGAGACCTAGGTTTGATTCCTGGGCTGGGAAGATCCCCTGGAGGAGGGTATAGCAACCTACCTCAGTATGCTTGCCTGGAGAATCTCCATGGACAGAAAAGTCTTGTGGGCTACAGCCCATGGGGGTTGCAAAGAGTCAGACACAACTGAATGACTAAGCCCATGGCTCATAGTCACACAGTAAACTAATGGCAGTGTCAAGAAGCAAACCCATGAGTCTTTTTGAGTTAAGGCAATTCAAAAAGAGACTGAAATGATACTCCACAGACTTGGGCTTTGTCAGTCTGTCTTTGTTGGACTATGGGCCATGCAGCAACACAAGAAAAGTGCCAGCACATCATTTGCGCCAGAGGAGGCACAAGCATGAGGGAATTTTGTCCTTTTACCCCATCAGTTTTCCTCTGAGGACTAAGACACACATACCTGTGAAAGCTGAATGGGGTAAGTTCTCTTACACAGTGCTTTTGGGTGATTTTGGAGGCAGACTTCATGAAAAAGGTTACTTGATGATTGGACCTTAAAGGATGAAAACATTTTTAAAAAATGTAATGGCAAAATTGGAGTCATCCTGAAAAATTCAAAAAACCTAGGAAAATCTAATGTGAGTAAGATTTTAATAAGGGCAGAGAGAGTGGTTCTAGTTCAAGTGAATAACACAAGAGGCAGGACAGCTTAGTGTGGGCATGGGTAAGGGCCTGGGCAAGGTGCCATCTGCTTTCTGAAGGGCAGAGGGCATGAACAGAGACAAGAAGCTTCAGGTTTTGTTCACTTCATGAATGTCACGTACCTGGGTTGGCTTGTGCTGACAGTGGGGAGAAAAGGAAGGATTTTTGAGCAGAGATAAGAAAAAGGCTTATCTTTTCTATAGAAAGATTCCCTCTGGCAAGCAATCTCGGAGAAGATGTATTAGTGGAAAGATACTGGCCTCAGGGAACCCTGACAGAAGATCTTTGCTGTTGTCCAATGATAGACGAGTAATGAGAGTCTGATGCAGTGGAGTGGAAGTGGCTATGGATGTGGTAATGAGATGATGGCTTTCTAAGTCTTCTTTGAAAAAAATACTCTTATAGGATTTGAATTAGGACAATTGTTGTTGGGGTGAAGGAGAAAGATGAGTAGAGATTCAGGAAGGAGCCCCCCAGAACTCCCAGACAGATGTCTTTTTCATAGCTTCCCATTGGAGTGCAAGCTTGCACATGCACGTATATATGTGCATGTCTTTTGTGTGGGTGTGTGTCTATTACTCTGAGAGTGTGTGGATGTGTGTTACTTTGTGTTTCCCAATATGGCTGTGCAGTTTCCTGCATCTGTGTATGGATGCGTGTCTCCAGTCATCTAAATGAGTCTATATTCTCTGTGTGTTTTGTCTAATCCATGCTGTGGTTAAATGGTTGACTAACAGAATGACTTAATAACGTCTTATGCAATTTTGGGTGCAGGAATAGTCATCCCCTATATGTGCTTCCGTATTATACTTGTTAATTTAGACTCTAATGAACTTGATTGATTAAAACAGCTATTTCAAATTGCCTGAGCTCCATGGCATAGCTACAACTTGAAATCAAATTACTGCTGGCTGTAGGAACGACCATAATGTGTTTGGCTTAATTTCCAAACAAGAATTCAGGGCCTTACCACCTATCTATGCAAATGTATCCAGCTAAATGAGACCATATCTGGGAGATTTTTTGCAAATGGAACTCCAGCTCAATGAGAGCACTCTGATGCCTTGAATGAAGTGAGGAGGGGGCTGCAGTCCTGAAGGACTCCAGATCCCTGATTATGGTTTGATTATGCCTTAAGACAGAAGCATGGAGTCCACAGGCTTTAGGTCACTTAGAGTTTAGATCATCCACCATTCGCTTTTTATTTCAACCTGTGAAATGAGGAGTCTTCTCATCATGCTTTGTTCTCATCCCCAGGAGTCATCAGTTCCACCATGCCGAGTAACTTGTCAATAAGTTTGTATTGCCTTGAATTGAAATAAGCCAAGGCTCAAAGAAAAAAAATGAAATTTATCTAAGCTCTCATAAAGGAATGAGAACTTGAACCCTGGTTTCTGAATTTCCTGTTAAGAGCTCTTGTAACCATATTATGCTGCTCAGGATTGAGATAGCTTAGGTTCAGATCTCTGGAGTGAATAGCTTATGCTGCACTGACCAATGATGCGACTGGGACCAGTTCCTTTTCCCTCTCTGGGCCTTAGTGCTCTCATCTTTACCATGGAAAGATTAGACTGTGAGGTCTTAAGTGGGCTTTTACAATTCTGTTCCTAGGAATTTGTGACCAACACTGAGAACAGAAACTTGTATGCTCTTTGGTGAAGTAGAGAAGGGAGAAAGCAGTTAGGGCCTGTATCACAGTCTCTGTGTTATACCCTTCCCCCTTCTCCTGACTCCAAGTCTCCATTAAAAGAAGTAAAATAACTTTTCCAGTTTAGGAAATCTTACTCTGACCCAAAAGCCACTGGGCCTCTGTAGCCTCCAAAACCTTATAGGGCTAGAAAGACATAAATGACTGGCTGGGCAGGTGGGGAATGATTGGCCCAGAGAAGTTATCCAGTTCCGGAGGATATAATCCTGGTGGGGAAGGGGGGTGACTACCACTCAGCCCTGGGCAGATTGGCAGACTGGGCCAAGCCAGTGTGTTCTGGAAAGGACAGGAATGATGTCATAGGACGCTTTGGGCTGCAACAACAGGAAACCACTGAGTGTTTACATTGGCTTGTAGAGCCCAGGCAGCTTGTTTTTTCTTCACTTCCTCAGTCTATCTGTTTCCTCTGATTCAAATACTATGAAGAAGGACTCACTGACCAGGCCAGGAAAAGCGGAAGGGAGGACCTCAGAAGAAACAGCCTCCTTCCCAGACCAGAGGGGTAGATGATTGGGAGAGAAGGTAAGAATTACTCTAGCTGGGGCCCTGCCAAGCACAGACCTTAGGAGAGGAAGCAATGTAGTTAGAATATATGCTCTGAGTGCTCTGCAACTCTACAGAGAACAACTTCAGAATTCTTCCTAGGACTTAAGTTATAAACCTGGAAGCCATCTTGATCTTATTAGATCAAATCAATCACTAAGTCTTATGAATTCAACTGAATTGAATCCATTTAATCAACAGTGAATTTGTGTGCTAAGTGCTGTGCTGTGCTGTGTGTGTGTGTCTATATGGGATATAATGATGGAATAGACAGTGCTTACCCTCAACAACTGATGATGGAGTGATATAGTGGCAGTGGAATTTCCTCCATCTATTTTGTTCTTTCATCCCTCAGGTTTTTCACCAGTTCAGGGCCCCTATCACTTTCCACCTTCATGCAGCAGTATTTTTTAATCAATTTATTTATTTTAATTAGATAATTGGAGACTAATTACTTTACAATATTGTGGTGGGTTTTGCCATACATGGACATGAATCAGCCACAGGTGTACATGTGTCCCCCCATTCTGAACCTCCTTCCCACTTCCATCCCCACCCCATCCCTCTCTCTGGTTGTCCCAGAGCACTGGTTTTGAGTGCCCTGCTTCATACATCGATCTTGCACTGGTCATCTATTTCACATATGGTAATATACATGTTTCAGTGCTATTCTCTCAAATCATCCCACCCTTGCCTTCTCCCACAGAGTTCAAAAGTCTGTTCTTTACCTCTGTGTCTCTTTTGCTGTCTTGTGTATAGGGTCGTCATTAATGTCTTTTAAACTCCATATATATCCATTAATATACTGTATTGGTGTTTCTCCTTCTGACTTATTTCACTCTGTATATGGAGTGGACATACTTCACTTATTTCACTCACTTCACTCCAGTTTCATCCACCTCATCAAAACTGACTCTAATGTATTCTTTTTTTTTAATAACTGAGTAATATTCCATTGTGTATATGTACCACAACTTCCTTATCCATTTGTCTGCTGATGGGCATCTAGGTTGCTTCCATGTCCTAGTTATTGCAAACAGTACTGCAAATGAACATTAGGGTACATGTGTCTCTTTCAATTCTGGTTTCCTCGGGGTGTATGCTCAGCAGTGGGATTGCTGGGTCCTATGGCAGTTCTATTTGCAGTTTTTTAAGGAATCTCCACACTGTTATCCATAGTGGCTGTACTAGTTTGCATTCCCACCAACAGTGTAAGAGGGTTCCCTTTCTCCACACTCTCTCCAGAGGAGACAGGGAGTCTACCTGAAAAAGAATTCAGAATAATGATAGTAAAAATGATCCAAAATCTTGAAAACAGAATCACAGATAAATAGACTAGAGACAAGGATTGAGAAAATGCAAGAAAGGTTTAACAAGGACATAGAAGAAATTCCCTGGTAGTTCAGACAGTAAAGAATCTACCTAGAATGCAGGAGACCTGGGTTTGATCCCTGGGTCAGGAAGATCCTCTGGAGAAGGAAATGGCAGCCCACTCCAGTATTCTTGCCTGGAGAATTCCATGGACAGAGAAGCCTGACAGGCTAAAGTCTATACAGTCCATGGGGTCACAAAGAGTCAGAGATGACTGAGTGACTAACACACACACAGAAGAAATAAGGAAGGGTCAATCAGTAATGCAACAGTCTTTTAACCAGTCTCTATTTCCCTTCTTTTCCCCTCCCTTGCCTTATACTGAAGTGACTCTGTCTCACCTCTCCAGCCCCCCTCACTTTCTTCAAGCTCCTAGGCAATATGACAGAGTGGTTCAGAATGTGGTCTCGGTGCCAGGCAGACCTGAGTTTGAATGTCTACCTTATCACTCACCACTGGCTATTTGAAAGTGAACAGTGGCTTTGCTTTCCCAAACCCTTACTTCTATAGCCTCAATTTCTTCATTAGCTGAGTGAGGATAAAAACTAATGCATATGGATGTTCTGAGAATTAAATGAAATAATGTATGGCTTATACGGTGTCCAGTGCAGAGTTAACATTTGACAAATGGTGATTTTAATTACTATCCCTCAGATATACCAAGTTTTTAAAATTTATTTTAATTGGAGGATAATTACTTTACAATATTGTGGTGGTTTTTGCCATACATCAACACAAATTAGCCACCAGTGCACATGTGCCCCCTATCCTGAACCCCTCTCCCAACTCTCTCCCTACCCTATCCCTCTGGGTTGTCCCAGAGCACTGGCTTTGAATGTCCATCTTCATGCACTGAACTTGCACTGGTCATCTATTTCACATATGGTAATATACATGTTTCAATGCTATTCTCTCAAATCACCCCACCCTCGTGTTCTCCCACAGAGTCCAAAAGACTGTTTTTTACATCTATGTCTCTTTTACTGCCTTGCATATAGGATCATTGCTGATGTCTTTCTAAATTCCATAAATATGTTAATATACTGTATTGGTGTTTCTCTTTCTGACTTACTTCACTCTGTATAATATGTTCCAGTTTTATTCACCTCATTAGAACTGACTCAAATGTGTTGATTTTAATAGCTGAGTAATATTCCATTGCACATATGTACCACAAGTTCCTTATCCATTCATCTGCTGATGGACAGGTGTACCAATTTTTCTTTTAATCTATCTTAGCTTCTTTATGCCATCTGAAGCGGGATCCTTTCTCTTTAAGCCTGCTTCAGTGTGTAGAGCAGAGATACCACCTAGAGCTGTCCAATCACTCCACTGAGGCCAGTGAGGGGGAAACAATGTGCCCAAAGTTATACAGAAAACAAATTGTATGATCATGGCTAAAACCACTACTAGAACTAAAACTTGGATTCTCCAGAATCCTAGCTTAACAATGGTTCTAGGGAACCGTGTTGAAATTATATGGCAATAACTGCTAGACTAAACCCTTAACTCTTAAGATTAATCAGCTGTAATACTTCTTTACTCTGAGATGATGTGTGTATTAATGTGTGTGTGTGTGTGTGTGTGTGTGTGTAGTATCACTACTGCTAAACTACGATAACTTTATCAAGCATTATTATGAACACTTTGTAAGTATCAACTCATTTTATCCTTACAGCAACCCTTTGATGTAGGTACTAATATTAGACTCATTTAATAAATGAAAAGATAAGCTCTGATAAGTTGTATAATTTGCCCAAGGTTACAGTGCTAGAAATGACAGGTCTGGGATGTAAATAGTAGCCTATTACCTGATTTCAAGTTGATNATGATCATGGCTAAAACCACTACTAGAACTAAAACTTGGATTCTCCAGAATCCTAGCTTAACAATGGTTCTAGGGAACCGTGTTGAAATTATATGGCAATAACTGCTAGACTAAACCCTTAACTCTTAAGATTAATCAGCTGTAATACTTCTTTACTCTGAGATGATGTGTGTATTAATGTGTGTGTGTGTGTGTGTGTGTGTGTGTAGTATCACTACTGCTAAACTACGATAACTTTATCAAGCATTATTATGAACACTTTGTAAGTATCAACTCATTTTATCCTTACAGCAACCCTTTGATGTAGGTACTAATATTAGACTCATTTAATAAATGAAAAGATAAGCTCTGATAAGTTGTATAATTTGCCCAAGGTTACAGTGCTAGAAATGACAGGTCTGGGATGTAAATAGTAGCCTATTACCTGATTTCAAGTTGATGAGCACTTAAAATGTGGCTACTTTTACTAAGGAATTCAATTTTTTAATTTTTCTTTTATTTTGTATTGGTGTATAGCAGGTTTCTCTGGTGGCTCGGGAGGTAAAGAATCTGCCTGCAATGTGGGAGACCCAGGTTCAACCCCTGGGCCAGGAAGGCCCCCTGGAGAAGGGAATGGCAACTCACTGAAATATTCTTGCCTAGAGAATTCCATGGACAGAAGAGCCTAGCGGGGTACAGTCCATGGAATCACAAAGAGTCAGATACATCTGAGCATCTAACACACATAGCCAATTAACAATGTTGTAATAGCTTTGAATGAATGGCAAAGGGACTCAGCCATGCATATACATGTATCCATTCTCCCCCAAACTCCCCTCTCATCCATGCTGCCAGATATCGTTGAGCAGAAGGAATTTAATTTTTGATGTTATATTAAAATTTATTTTAATATTTATTAACTTTATATTAATAAATCTAAAGTTAAAGTTTAATAGACACTTGAAACTAGTGGCTACCATGTTGGACAGAGAACATGGTAGCTTCTCCAAACTCCAGAAGGATAGGAATCATATTTAATAAACTTGGGTCATGGCAAGTTTATTAAGTTCAAATTCAGCGAAGTTAGGAGGATCTTGTGATTCAGGCAAAAAGGAGGTCTATATTATGGCAGTCATAGTCAGGAGGGATATTTGAGAAATCATTGTAATAGCCATTATCATAGATAGCCAACAGGCATTAAATACTCTCTATGTGAGAGGGAACTGTTCTAAGTACTCTATGTAGATTGATTCACAACCTTGTAAAGTAAATATAAGTACTGTTATCATTGTCATTTTTCAGGTGAAGGCACTGAGGAACCGAAAATTTAAGTAACTAGTAAGTTACAGAGCCAGGATATAAGCCAAGAAAAGCCAGTGTTAGAACCCGATCTTAGCCACCACTCTATATTGTGCAGAAGATGATAGTTTCTGTGGCACTCAGTGTTGGATGAGATGTGAGGACTCATCTCAATCAAAGATGACTTACTATTTTTTTTTGGTCAGAGAACTCTGGGTATCCAGTAAGACACAGGCGCCTAGGGAACACTGGGGCAGAGGAACAGATGTACAGGGTGAAATATGAAGACTTTGGTTTGGTTCGTAGCAGGGTTGTAATGCATGTAAGATGTCCAGGGAAAGATATCCAGTAGATGGTTGACCATGTGGGTCTGGAGCTCAGAGAAGTGTGCAGCGCTTTAGATAGAACACTGAAAATCTTCAGAATAATAATTGTAATAGAAGTCAGAGAAGTAGATGTGATTTCCCAGGTATAATTTATACTATTAACAAAGGCCAGAAAATACTATGCATCAACATGAAGGAGATATTCCCTGATAGTGGAATTTGATGTAGAATGTATGAACTTTTGAAGCTTGTTGCAGATAGACAACAAAAAATAAAGAAACAAGAAACTGAACATTTTCCCATGTGGGGGAAATCTTCTCTGGGTTCCCCCAGCATGAATGTCTTTCCCCAAAACCTATCTTACTCAGTGGTCTCTAGCTCAGACTATGGCTCCATCATGAGCACAACTTTTTGCAAATCATGCAAATCTAAAACCTGGGGGCCATCTTCGACTTTTCCATCTCCCTTACCTACCATATCCAATCTATTATCAAGGTCTCTTGGCTCTTTTTCCAAAATATATTCTGAACTTGACCACTTGCCCTCATTCCATTTCCCTTGTCTAAGCTACCATTACTTTTTCCCCATAAGACTAAACTAGCCTCTTTCTTTGTCTTACTTATAGTTGGTTCTTATGGTCAGCCCTTACAATCAGTTATCAACCCAGGATCCAGAATGATCATGTTAAAACAGAAGTTAGTTCATATTGCTGCTCTGCACACAACTGCCCCATGGCTCCCTCTTACACCCAGGATTTATAATTCTGTTAAAGTTGTCCAGCACACAGAAGACCCTAAATAGCCAAAGCAATTCTGAGAAAGAAGAATGGAACTGGAGGAATCAATCTGCCTGACTTCAGACTACACTACAAAGCTATAATTAGCAAGGCAGTATAAAGAGGAGAGTTAAAAAGTTGGCTTAAAACTCAACATTCAGAAAACGAAGATCATGGCATCCAGTCCCATCACTTCATGGGAAATAGACAGGGAAACAGTGTCAGACTTTATTTTTCTGGGCTCCAAAATCACCACAGATGGTGACTGCAGCCATGAAATTAAAAGACACTTACTCCTTGGAAGAAAAATTATGACCAACTTAGATAGCATATTCAAAATCAGAGATATTACTTTGCCGACTAAGGTCCGTCAAGTGAAGGCTATGGTTTTTCCAGTAGTCATGTATGGATGTGAGAGTTGGACTGTGAAGAAGGCTGAGCGCTGAAGAATTGATGCTTTTGAACTTTGGTGTTGGAGAAGACTCTTGAGAGTCCCTTGGACTGCAAGGAGATCCAACCAGTCCATTCTGAAGGAGATCGGCCCTGGGATTTCTTTGGAAGGAATGATGCTGAAGCT
>SJYA01003248.1:30417-129811 GCA_006410615.1 Neotragus moschatus | reverse complement strand
TCTTTCTTCTCCTTTGTTTCTCCTTTCTCCCTCTACGATTCCCATAGTGTATGTGTTGCTCACTTGATTTACTTCATGTCCTTTTGGTTCTGTTCACTTTTCATTATCATTTTTCTTTCCACTTTATAAATTTCAATTGGCCTACCTTTAATTCACTGACTCTTATTTCTCCCTGATTAAATATGCTATTGAATCACTCAGTTGAAATGTTTTTCAGTTTCTCTGCTTTTTAACTCCAGAATTTCTATATAGTTCTTTTTAATAATTTATTTTTTATTTATGTCCAAAACATTTTGATTACATTTTCTTCCTGATTCTCTTTAGTTTCTTCTCCATGTTTTTCTTTAGCATTTTGATCATATTTAATATAGTTGTGTTGAAGTCTTTGTCTCAGTTCAGTTCAGTTCAGTCACTCAGTCATGTCCAACTCTTTGCAATCCCATGAATTGCAGCACACCAGGCCTCTCTGTCCATCACCAACTCCCGGAGTTCAATCAGACTCATGCCCATTGAGTAAGTGATGCCATCCAGCCATGTCATCCTCTGTGGTCCCCTTCTCCTCCTACCCCCAGTCCCTCTCAGCATCAGAGTCTTTTCCAATGAGTCAGTTCTTCTCATGAGGTGGCCAAAATACTGGAGCTTCAGCTTCAGCATCATTCCTCCCAGAGAAACCCCAGGGCCGATCTCCTTCAGAATGGACTGGTTGGATCTCCTTGCAGTCCAAGGGACTCTCAAGAGTCTTCTCCAACACCACAGTTCAAAAGAAGTCTTTGTCTAGTAAGTCTCATATCTTAACTTCATTTCTGTTCATCAATTTTATTCTTTTGAATAGGCCATACTTTCCCATTGCCTTGTATATCCTGTGATTTTGTTGTTGTTAAAAACTGAACATTTGATTGTTGTAATATGGTAACTTTGGCATTCTTTCTCAGGGTTTACTGTGTTGTTGCAGCCTTTTTTGGAAAGCTGAGGTAATCCGTATATTCAGTGAGCATTCAAAGCTATTTTTGAAAAGATTGTATTCCTTTTCATGAATGGTCTCTGCAGTCTCTATTCCTTTAGCTCTTGTTTGACTAGTGTTTTGACAGAGATTTCCTTGAATGCTAAGAGCTAAAAACAAAATTAAATGCCAATAATAAAATAAAAGCACCCTCAGGATTCTCTTGGTGGTCCAGTGGTTAAGAATCGACCTTGCAATGCAGGAGATACTGGTTCAAACCCTAGTCCAAGGAGAGCCTACATGCCTCGGTAAACTAAGCCTGTGTGCCACAACTATTGAAGCCTATGTGCCTAGAGCCTGTGCTCTCCAGGGCTCAATGTCAGCACAATGAGAAGCCCATGCTTGCCACAACTAAAGAAAGCCCACAAGCAACAACAAAGAGCCAGCACAGCCAACAAATAAATAAATGTTTAAAAAAAAAAATCTGCCTTATAATGGAGGAGACATGGGTTCAGTCACTGGCCAGGGAACTAAAATTCCACATGCCACAAAGAAACTAAGCTTACATGCCACAAATACTGAGCCTGTGCATGGCACAACAACAGAGTCCATACGCCACACCAAAAGTTCCCATATGACACATGGAAGAGCCTGTGTGCTGCAACTAAGACCTAATGCAGCTAAATAAATATTTTTAAAAAGAATAAGAAGAAAAAAAAAGCAGCCTCTTTAAAAACAAAACTCTAAACACCTCTCGCAGTCCTTACAGATTGCTTTTGTGCTGGGGAAATCTAACAGTCAGGTTTATGCTAAGCCTGTGGTGAAACTTAGTGTGATCTGAATTCTAAGTTAGGCAAAATAGAGACACATTCCTTGCATTAGTCCTTCAAGTAGACCTCAGAAAACTTAGAACAGACACATATAATACTTTGCAAATAAGGTCTTCTCTGCTCCCTCTAGAACCAAGGACCAGGATCCCACAGTGGGAGCATGAGCTTTTACCACTCTAAGACTGCTACCAGTGCTTGGCAGCATAGAGTAATAGGCGCTCCTCTCCCCCTTTCCCTCTCTTCCCCTCTCGCCCTCCACCTCCCCTTCCCTTACTGAGACTCACTGCCTCCACTACTGCTGTGCCACAGCTGCAGCTGGAGCCAGCAAACAGCCATGGCTGAGAACCCCAGCTTGGAGAACCATCTCATCAAGAGCTTTAAGAATAAGGGCCATGATGTGGAGACAATGTGAAGATACAGAAATGAAATGACTGTCCAATTGCAAAAGAACAAAAGAGATGAACAATTACTGAAAAAAAGAAATGTTCCCCAAGAAGAAAATTTAGAAGATTCAGATGTTGATGCTGATTTTAAAGCACATAATATAACACTAGAAGCTATAATGCCGAATTCCAGAAGTGATAAATACCCAGTGGCCCAGTTGAGTGCTATACAGGTTGCAAGAAAACTTTTATCCAGTGACAGAAATCCACCAGGTGATGACCTAATAAAACCTTGGATGTTACCAATTCTAGTGAAGTGTCTAGAAAGGGATGATAATCCTTCATTACAGTTTGAAGCTATATAAATGTTAACTAATATAGCATCAGGAACTTCTGCACAGACTCAAACTATCATACAGTTTAATGCTGTACCTCTTTTACTAAGACTTCTTTTAGCCACATCAGAATGTTTGTGAGCAAGCAGTATGGGCTTTGGGAAATATTGTAGGTGATGATCCTCAGAGTAGAGATTATGTCATGTTCACTGAGAGTTGTCAAAACGTTTCTGTCCTTCATAAGTCCCTTCATTCTTATTGCCTTCTTCTGTTTTTTTTGTTTGTTTGTTTGTTTGTTTTTGTTTTTGTTTTAGTCTGGGGTCTGATGCTCGTGATCAGCACACAGTTAAGTTCTGCCAGGATGGGGTTTTATTTTTATTTTTTTAATTTAAATCTATTTATTTTAATGGGAGGCCAATTACTTTACAATATTGTATTGGTTTTGCCATACATTGACATGAATCCGCCAAGGGTATACATGAGTTCCCAATCCTGAACCCCTCTCCCAGCTTCCACCCCATATCATTTCTCTGGATCATCCCTGTGCACTAGCCCCAAGTATCCTGTATCCTGTCGAACATAGACTGGCGATTCGTTTCTTACATAATAGTATACATGTTTCAATGTCATTCTCCCAAATCATCCCACCCTCTCCCTCTCCTTCAGAGTCCAAAAGTCCATTCTATACATCTGTGTCTCTTTTGCTTTCTTGTATACAGGATTATCATTACGATCTTTCTAAATTCCATATATATGTGTTAGTATACTGTGTTGGTGTTTTTCAATCTTTTTTTTTTTTATTGGTGTTTTTCTTTCTGGCTTACTTCACTCTGTATAATCGGCTCAAGTTTCATCCACCTCATTCCATTCATCTGCTGATGGACGTCTAGGTTGCTTCCATGTGCTGGCCATTATGAACAGTGCTACGGTGAACATTGGGGTACACATGTCTCTTTCAATTCTGGTTTCCTCGGTGTGTATGCCCAGCAGTAGGATTGCTGGGTCACAAGGCAGTTCTATTTGCAATTTTTTAAGGAATCTCCACACTGTTCTCCACAGTGGCTGTACTAGTTTGCATTCCCAGCAACAGTGTAAGAGGGTTCCCTTGTCTCCACACCCTCTCCAGCATTTATTGCTTGTAGACATTTGGATCACAGCCATTCTGACTGGCATGAAATGGCACCTCATTGTGGTTTTGATTTGCATTTCTCTGATAATGAAGGACGTTGAGCATCTTTTCATGTGTTTGTTAGCCATCTGTATCTCTTCTTTGGAGAGATGTCTATTTAGTTTTTTGGTCCATTTTTTGATTGGGTCACTTATTTTTCTGGAGTTGAGCTCCAAGGGTTGCTTGCATATTTTCAGATTAGTTGTCAGTTGCTTCATTTGCTATTATTTTCTCTCATTCTGAAGGCTGTCTTTTCACCTTGCTTATAGTTTCCTTTGTTGTGCAGAAGCTTTTAATTTTAATTAGGCCCATTTGTTTATTTTTGCTTTTACATCCAATATTCTGGGTGGTGGGTCATAGAGGATCCTCCTGTGATTTATGTCGGAGAGTGTTTTGCCTATGTTCTCCTCTAAGAGTTTTATACGTTCTTGTCTTACATTTAGATCTCTAATCCATTTTGAGTTGATCTTTGTGTATGGTGTTAGAAAGTGTTCTAGTTTCATTCTTTTACAAGTGGTTGACCAGTTTCCCCAGCACCACTTGTTNCAGAGAATGTCAGAAGAGTGGAAAAGCAGGCAGATTCTTACTTTGGGGGGGTACATGCTCAGGAAATGCCAGGGAGAAAAACCCTGAGATTTGACTCGTCCTTGCCCATCAAAATCTCCTGCCGCGTGACCTTGTCATGGGTGGGATTCCTCACGCTGGCTCCCGGCAACTTTCTCTGGTGGTGTTGTGGGCAGTGTGGGGTCAGTTCATTTTCAGATAGTCCCTTCTTCCGGCTTATATTTCTCAAGATCTATAGGCCCCTTCTTATGTAGTCAGTACTAACTACAGGGTTTTCATCTATTGCACCTGTCACTTCCAAGGCTGTTCCCTGTTTTAGCTTCTTCTGTTTGCTGGTCTCTTCAGTGTCTGATTTCCGCCCGGACACAAGGGAGTCAGTGGTGGACACTTTTTTTAGGCTCACTTGTTCAGTCACTCTGTGGGGAGGGAGGGATGCTGCAAACAAATAATACTCGCATGTGCTCTCAGTGTCTCAGACACACTGGGCCTTCCCCTGCTTATGGCGAATGTGCTCTCCCTGCCCACACAGCTGAGGCTCTAGGTTGCTCCAGCAGGAACCATTCAAGGCTGGCCCTGGGCTGCTTGCACCTCCCAGATCTAAGCCATTCAGGTTCAGGCACTTGGGTAGTCCTCAGAGGCGCAAACTCGATTGGGCCTGAGTTTTGGGCCCTTCCCACATCTGAGCAGCTCAGGTGATGAGGTGTTTGGTGAGTGTGGTCACTGTGACTTATAACCTCCCCCATCCCTGCCGCTCGTTTTTCTGGGTGTACAACCAGCGCACCTTCTCAGGCAGATGTTGACTGTCCAGAACCCCAGGAAGTCTTAGTTAGCAAAGACGCCTGCTTGCAGTTTGATAGATAGTGTCTCTCTGGGGCTGCAATTGCCCCGTTCTGGCTCTGGCTGCCTGTCACCAGAGGGGAATGGTCTGAAGCTGGCTAGTTCTGTTCAATCCTTTGTTCTGTGTGTGGGCCTGGTGGTGTCTTAGTTTAGGGCTTTTCACATGGTAGCTATCCCACAGTCTGGTTTGCTAGCCCAAGTTATTTCGCTCTGATTGCCCTCGGGGCATTCAGGCCCCGTCCTTACTAAACAATGCAGCCTGCACCTCCCTGCCCAGTCCCCACTTGCTAGTGGCAGACGCAGGCGGTCTGCACTGCTTCTCTGCCTGGGGAGTTACCGTTGGGCTCCTAATCTGTGAGTTTTAATTATTTCTTTATTTTTCCTCCCTGTTATGTTGCCCTCTGTGCTTCCAAGGCTTGCCACAGACTTGGCAGTGAGAGTATTTCCTGGTGTTTGGAAACTTCTCTCTTTTTAAGACTCCTTTCCTGGGACAGAGCTCCATCCCTACCTCTTTTGTCTCCTTTTTTGTCTTTTATATTTTTTCCTACCTGCTTTTCTGGGTGTCTGATGTCCTCTGCCAGCATTCAGAAGTTGTTTTGTGGAATTTACTCAGTGTTTAAATGTTCTTTTAATGAATTTGTAGGGGTAAAAGTGGTCTCCCTGTCCTATTCCTCTGCCATCTTCTATTGCCTTCTTTTGGAATGTCTCATGGATTATTTTCAGTCTCTGCAGAAATAAGGACCAACTTCATCACCTATGGAGACAGTCTGGAGATTTTGCCAGCATTGTGTGTCTTAATATATCATATGGACATAAACATTCTTGTATTAACAAGAATACTGTTTGGGTGCTGTCACATCTGATAAATGGAGTTAAAGAGCTGATACAGATAGTTATTGATTCAAGGGCTGTGGCATTTCTTGTGTCCCTTCTGAGCCATCAGGAAATGAAAGTTCAAACAGTAGCACTCAGAGCAGTTGACAACATAGTGACAGGTGCCAATGAGCAGACCCAGGTTGTTCTCAACTGCAATGTCCTGTCACACTTCCAAATCTCTTATCACATCCAAAGGAGGAGATAAATAAGGAAGCAGTGTGATTCTTTTCCAACATTACAGCAGGCAACCAGCAACAAATTCAAGCTGTAATAGATGCTGGATCAATCCTATGATTGTTTATCAGCTTGCTAAGGGGGATTTTGGAACACAAAAGGGAGTTTTGGGGGCAATTAGCAACCTAATAATAAGTGGTAAAAAATATCAAGTTGAGTACTTTGTACAGCACAATACCACCTTTCTCTAATTTACTTTCAGTAAAAGATTCTCAAGTTGTTCAGGTGGTTTTAGATGGTCTATAATGGCTAGTGATGAAGCAAGCATGATAGCTGAAGTAATAAAGAATGCAGTGGTTTGGAGAAGTTTTACAGCAATATAAAAATGAAGACATATATTTAGCATTTGAAATCATAGACCAGTATTTCTCTGGCAACGATATTGATGAAAATCCTAGCCTCATTGCGAAGCAACACAAGGAGTTACTTAAAACTTTGATCCAACAGCCAACCTTTAAACGAAAGAATTTATTTTTGAGTTCAGCTGAGTGTAGCATGTTTCCCACAATCAATATGAAGCACCACCAGATGACTACCAAGTGACAAGAACAACAACTAGAAAAGGCTTCAAGACATACATGCCCCCTTGTTTTGATGCTTCTAAAGCAAGCCATGTCTCAATCACTCTGCAAATGACAAAAGTCATTCATCAAATGGACTATAAAGGCATGCGATTGCTTAAACTGTTTTAGAATTATCCTTTAACAACCTCAACTACCCTCTTTTCCCTGTTCCCTGGTGCCACATGCTGACAAATGCAGTAACCAGTTTAAAATATTCTGAGGTGGTGGCTTTGCTATTCCAGAAAATAGCAAGGAGAGATTGTAAAAAAAGCCTTCCTCTGTGATCAATGAAAAAAAACAGAGGAAGACAATACAAAGGGAAAGACTAGAGATCTCTTCAAGGAAGTTAAAGATACCAAGGAAACTTTTCATGTAAAAATGGGCACAATAAAGGACAGAAAGAGTATGGGCCTAACAGAAGCAGAAAATATTAAGAAGAGGTGGCAAAAATACACAGAAGAAATATACAAGAAAGACTTTTATGACCCAGATAACCATGATGGTATGATCACTCACCTAGAGACAGACATCCTGGAATATGAAGTCAAGTGGGCCTCAGGAAACATCACTATGAACAAAACTAGTGGAGGTGATGGAATTTCAGTTGAGCTATTTCAAATCCTGGAAGATGCTGCTGTGAAAGTGCTGCACTCAATATGCCAGCAAATTTGGAAAACTCAGCAGTGGCCACAGGACTGGAAAGGGTCAGTTTTCATTCCAATCCCAAAGAAAGACAATGTCAAAGAAGGCTCAAACTACCACACAATTACACTCATCTCACACGCTAGTAAAGTAATGCTAAAATTTTCTAAGCCAGGCTTCAGAAGTATGTGAACCATGAACTTCCAGATGTTCAACCTGGATTTAGAAAAGGCAGAGGAACCAGAGGTCAAATTGCCAACATCCATTGGAACATTGAAAAAGCGAGAGTTCCAGAAAAACATCTATTTCTGCTTTATCGACTATGCCAAAGCCTTTGACTGTGTGGATCACAACAAACTGTGGAAAATTCTTCAAGAGATGGGAATACCAGACCACCTGACCTGCCTCTTGAGAAATCTGCATGCAGGTCAGGAAGCAACAGTTAGAACTGGACATGGAACAGACTGGTTCCAAATTAGGAAAGGAGTACATCAAGGCTGTATACTGTCACTCTGCTTATTTAACTTATATGCAAAGAACATCATGAGAAATGCTGGGCTGGAAGAAGCACAAGCTGGAATCAAGATTGCTAGGAGAAATCTCAATAACCTGAGATGTGCAGATGGCACCACCCTTATGGCAGAAAGTGAAGAAGAGCCTCTTAATGAAAGTGAAAGATGAGAGTGGAAAAAGTTGGCTTAAAACTCAACATTTAGAAAACTAAAATTATGACATCTGATCCCATCACTTCGTGGCAAATAGAAGGCGAAACAATGGAAACAGTGACAGACTATTTTGGGGGGCTCCAAAATCACTGCAGATGGTGACTGCAGTTATGGCATTGAACCATGAATAATATCATATAAAAAACGAATCACCAGTCTAGGTTCGATGCAGGATACAGGATATTTGGGGCTGGTGCACTGGGATGACCCACAGGGATGGTATGGGGAGGGAGGTGGGAGGAGGGGTTCAGGATTGGGAACACGTGTACACCCGTGGCAGATTCATGTTGAAGTATTGCAAAACCAATACAATATTGTAAAGTTAAAAAATAAATAAATAAAAGATGTTTGTGCCTTGGAAGCAAAATTATGACAAAAATTTATAGCATATTTAAAAGCAGAGACATTACTTTGCCAACAAAGGTTCATATAGTCAAAGCTTTGGTTTCTCCAGTAGTCATGTATGGATGTGAGAGTTGGATTATAAAGAAAGCTAAGCACTGAAGAATTGATGCTTTTGAACTGTGGTGTTGGAGAAGACTCTTGGGAGTCCCTTGGACTGCAAGGAGATCCAACAAGTCCAGCCTAAAGGAAATCAGTCCTGAATATTCATTGGAAGGACTGATGCTGAAGTTGATACTCCAATACTTTGGCCACTTGATGCAAATAACTGACTCATTTGAAAAGGCCCTGATGCTGGGAATGATTGCAGGCAAGAGAAGGGGATGACAGAGGATGAGATGGTTGGATAGCATCACTGACTCCACGGACGTGAGCTTGAATAAGCTCCGGAATTTGGTGAGGGACAGGGAAGCCTGGTGTGCTGCAGTCCAAAGAGTTTGACATGACTGAGGGACTGAACTGAACTGAAGTGAGGTGGTCGCATGTCAGCTGCCCACTTGATATTTCTGTGGGAAATTGTGTGCTGTGGATCAAGATGCTTTTGTATGACACATACACACATTGGAAGAATTTAAAGTCTGATCTGAAGTCCATCATTGTCCTCCATAAACATATTTTCATACTCTTTAAGTGGAATAATAGATTTTAAAATACAAATCACATGATTTTCATTGGTGGAACTGACACAAAAATGTAACTTAAAAAAACTTGTTTATTGATTAAACTGATAAGTTTAAGAAGCCCTACTTCATCTATCAGTAATTGATGCTTTTACTATCTGCCTCACAAGCTAGGGCTCGAGGAATAACTTTAGCTATGGATGGTAATGTTTTTGCTGTTATACCTAATTTTTGAGAACAGTGAGCCCTATTTGACCATTCACTTCACCCTGTGTGTGCTTCCTGCTTTGAAGTAATCAAATGTTGGGCATGGTATTTTACTTGAGCTACAACCTGTTGCAGACTTGAATTTCTGTTTAAGTTGAAAACAAGAGTCCTTGCGTATAAAGGAAAAAAATAAAAAACACAAAGCTCAAAGAAAGAAAATAGCTGCCACAATACCCAGGAAGGGGTGGGGCAAAGGCATGCAAATGCACCACAAACTCTCCTATTTGCAGTTGTCTTTTTCTTGATTTAGTGTCCACTTGATTGCCAGAAATATTTGACTGATTTTCAGAGCTCTGACAAAGTTGGCTCTGACAGTTTCTGCTTATTTTTTGATGTTTCTGTGGAGAAATGAGAGCTTGGAATTGTCTACTCTGTTGTTTTGTTATATGATTTATAATTTTTTAAACAATAGCTTTATTGAGGTATATTCAAGTACTATCAACTTTATCTTTTAAAATGTACAATTCAGTGGGCTTTAGTGTATCACAGAGTTTTGCAATCATCAGTATCTTAATTTCAAACATTTTCATCACCATAAAAAGTGACTTTATCAGTCCCTTTCCATTCCACCCCTCCTCCAGCTCTAGGCAACGACTAGTCCAATTTCTGTCTTTATGGATTTGCCTTTTCTGAATATTTCATGTAAATATAACCATGCATTATGTGGTCTTTTGTTACTGACTTCTTTCACTTAGTATAATTTTTACATGGCTCATCCATGCCATAATATGTATCAGTACTCTACTCTTTTTAAAAAAGAATTAACTCTTAATTTTGAGATAGTGGTAGATTCACATGCAGTTATAAGAAATAAGACAGGGGTATCCTCTGGAGTATATTCCTAGTTACCTACAACTATAGTTCAATATCACAACCAGGATGTTGACATTGATACAGTTAAAGTACAGAATATTTTCATTACTACAAGGACCCCTCATGTTTTCCTGTTATAGCCACACTCACTACTCTCCTAATTCCACTCCATTCTTAATCTCTTGTAGCCTCTTATCTGTTTTCCTTATATAGAATTTTGTCATTTCAGGAATGTTAAGTGAATATAATTTTACAATTGTAGCTTTGGAGACTGACTTTTTTCACTCGGCATAATTCTGTTGTTGAGGTTCATACATTGGTGTTGTATGTCTTAATAGTCCATTCCCTTTTTATTGCTGAGTTGTGTTCTATGTTATGGATACACCATAGTTTGTTCAACCATTTAACCACTGAAGGACATTTGATTGGTTTCTAATTTGGGGCTACTATGAACAAAGTCATTATGAACCTTCACACAGGTTTTTGTGTGAACAGAAATTTTCACTTATCTAGATAAATGCCCAAGTGAAATTGCTGGGTCACATGGTAGTTGCATTTTTAATTGCATAAGGAACATGTGTAAACCTGTGGCAGATTCAGGTTGATGTATGGCAAAACCAATACAATATTGTAATTAACTTCCAATTAAAATAAATAAATTTATTTTTTAAAAAGTTATGCCATTTTGAATTCATACCAGCAATGTATGAGTGATTCAGTTTCTTCATCATTATCAGCATTTGGTGCTGTCACTTTTTTACTTTAGACATTTTTTTGGGTTTATAGTGATATCTCATTATATAACCTGAGCTTTTTCATAGTGTTCACCTCAATGGAGTTCATGTGAGAGTTCACGTATGTAAAGTGTTAGGTAATGCCACCTATAGTTATCACAAAAATGTTAATGATATCGTCCCCATCCTCAAAATAGTCATTATTTTATGAGAGAAAAAGACATGGGAACACATAATGTCAAACGATATCAATCCAGATGACATTAAATGGAAGCAGCATTAATCAGAAATTATAAAATTCCAGACTGGGGATAAAAGATGGTTAAGGAAGATTTCCTAGGAAAGGTGATTTTTAGCTAAATTCTGAATAACAAATTAGTTTGGATAAGCAAAGGGAGGGGTGGCATGGATGCATTTCTGATAGATAGTGCATATGGAGTATGGTGGTCAGAAGTTTAATATGGCTATGACATATGAGATTGAAGTGAAGAAAAGTCATAGATGAGGCTGGGGGAAAGCAGTGAGGGATCAAGCAGGGACTTACTACAAAATGGAGTTTAGAATTAATTTCATAGGTACTGGGGAGCCACGAAATCCCAAGAAGTGATTTTTGGCCAGATTGGAGACTTTTACGATATCCTTCATCTCCTAAGGCTTCTTGCTCAGATTCTTGTTGTCAAGGAGCTGGCTAACTTCTGGGTCTCTGACGGCCTGGCCATGCTCCCTTTTCAATGGTTTCTTACAAAAAGCTCCCTACATATTAGACATATTTATAATTCCTCCCCAACCCATCACCAGACAAAGCCCAAACATGGCCATAAACACATCATTAATCACAGCTCAGTTCTTATTAAGACAATAAATATAGATTTCCTTTTTTAACCCCCCGCTCCAGTTTCCCATTTTTCCCCAGGCTTCTTTCAGGATTTCTTGTTTTCTCCTCCTGTTTCTGCCCGAGCAAAATTCAGAAAATCTGTGTTGCCTCATCTGTACCAGTAAGTGTGTTTTCTTTAATGGTCTGGCATTCCCCAAAACTATTTGTAATAATTAGAATTCTTCGCACACTCGTAGAGTCTTTATTTTCTTTTAATTTATTGACTGTTCTGGGTCTTCACTGCTGCACACAGGCTTTTACTAGTTTCGGTGAGCAGAGGCTGCTCTCAAGGCTTCTCCTTGTGGGGGCTTCACTTATTGTAGAGTATGGGCTCTAGGGCACACAGGCTTCAGTAGTTGTGGTAGATGGGCTTAGCTGCCTCACAGCATGTGGGATCTTCTAAGACCAGGGATCAAATCCAGGCTTTGGCAGGCAGATTCTTAACCACTGTTGCTGAAGCTGAAGCATCAATACTTCGGCCACCAAATGTGAAGAGCCGACTCAATGAAAAAGACCATGACGCTGGGAAAGACTGAAGGCAAAAGGAGAAGGGGGGCGACAGAAGATGAGATAAGTTTAGATAGCATTGCCAACTCAATGGACATAAATTTGAACAAACTCTGGAGACAGTGGAGGACAGAGCAGCCTGGTGTACTGAAGTCTATGGAGTCACAAAGAGTCAGACACAACTTAGCGACTGAGCAACAACAACAGTCTTGACCACTGAACCACCCGAGTATTAGAAATTCTTGTAGTTTCTAATGGTTTATTCTCTTGTCAATGTCATGAGTACTCTGGCAAGATGGATATTGAAAGTGAAAGTGAAAGTAAAGTCACTCAGTAGTATCCGACTCTTTGTGACCCCATGGACTGTAGCCTACCAGGCTCCTTCCTCCATGGGATTCTCCAGGCAAGAGTACTGGAGTGGGTTGCCATTTCCTTCTCCAGGGGATCTTCCTGACCCAGGGATCGAACCCGGGTCTCCTGTATTCCAGGCAGACACTTTAACCTCTGAGCCACCAGGGAAGCCCTAAGATGGATATTAGCTCTATTTTGTTAAAAATGATGCTGAATTTCAGAAGGATAAAGTCACATACTGAAGCTCACACTGTTTTTAGGGCAAAGTTGGGCCTTAAGCCTATGTGGTCCAATGCCTTACTAGTAGATTAGATACCCCTTCTTTACTTTCTTGGCCAAATCTCTTTTTTCTCTCCCTACTGGTCCTTGCAACTCCCAAAGTACAGACTTTGGCTTGAAAGTTTCTACTTCTTGTCCAAGGACTCTGACAAAATGATTGAAAATGGGCAAAGAGGCATCCAAACAGGTCAAGAAGGAAAGCATGTCATTTCATCACTGTACACTAGCCCTTAGATCCATGGTGGCACATCAAGGGAAAACCTTTAAAGGCCTCAAAAGTTGAATAGATTCTGGTCCCCTTGCCAATATGTAATTCAAAATAAAAACAATAAGGTGTTGAAATCACTGTACAGAAGTTCATTTATATCTGGAGTGTTTTTAAATATCAAATAGGAAAGTGTTCTCATTTTAGAGGTCATTTTTTTTGTGCACTGGCTTTGAGGGTGACTATTTATTGGCCCATCTGCACTACATGGTAGATATGGGTTCCTGATGACAGTAGTGTGCAAATATGAGGCCTGTTTGGGCTGACTGCCAAGCTTGCCTTGGTCCTTCTGTCTGTCATGGCCTGTGGGAGGCCCTGTCAGTTCCCACGCTGAAGAACTGGATTTTGTAGGAACTGTCTCCTGGACTCAGTTCAGGCTTCTAGACACAAATGGTTGGCTTGATGCAAGAGTTTAGGACAGGTCCAGGGACTGAGGTTCACTCTTTTCCCTGGCTCCCACTCTTTTTTTTCTCTGCCTGTTTCTGACTATATATATCCCTTTCCCTCTTTCTCTTTGCTTTTTTCTTGTCCTCCCTATTTATTCATATCTCAGAGTCTTTCTCCTTCTTTGCCCTAGTCTCTCAGACTCTTTATCCTTTTCTTTTATCCTTTCTGTCCCCTTCCTTGTCATTCTTTCTCTATTTTCCTCATATCCCAATCTTCCTTCCTTTGCTTTTTGATCTCTGTGTATGTGTGTCTTGGTCTCATCATCTCCATCTTTCTCTTGTTTTCTTTCCCATCCCAGAGCCCACAGGGAGTTTTAAAGAGGTTAAGTTGCTATATCTTGGGCTTTCTCTCTAGAGGAATTAAAGATGGAGATTTAGGGCTAAATTTGAACTTCTCAGGTGTGGATTGGGCCCTCCAAGGAGATAACTAAAGCAGGAGGGAAAACTGGCTTATTTAGTAATAGAATGGAGGCTGGAGTGGGAACTTGGCAAAGACTGTGAGTTCCAATTTTCAGTCAGTGTCCTGGCCCTGTGACTGAGGCGTTGAGGCTATTTTTGGAAGCTTCCAAAATCTCCCAGAAGACTCCTACCCTTTCCAATTAGCCTGGGCTGTCAGAGGATTCATTGATGATAAAAGAACTGAGGCCTGCCTTCTGTCTTTACTGAGCTCTGACTAGCCCTGAGAAAACAATAATATCACTGCCCCAGAGTGGGGTGTCATGGAGAGAGAGGGGAGTAGTGGCAACTCATGATGAGATAGCCAGGGAGCACAATGGAGGTGATACAGCACCTCAAACCCCAAGATGCCAAACTGTTCCATCTTGAAGGTATCCTAGAGATCAGCTTGTCTTGCTCCCTCAATATGTATACATGAGGAAGACTTGAAGCGGCACTATTAATATTTCTCTTAAAAGAATGGAGAAAAAAGAAATCTCTTAGATCCATTTCTGTCACCTCTGCCCTAGCTTACTATATTTGTCATAGATTGTTGCAATAGCCTACTTTTTCTGCTTCTAGACTCTCTCTGAGCAATCTAACCTCCTTATTTGCCAGACAAGCTTATCATAATTTGGGGTTGAGGTGGAATTGCAAGAGTGTGTCACACCTGTTTAAAGCCTTCACCAGCTCCCCAGTACCTACTGGATAAAATTCAGAATTCCTTAGCTAGATATATAAGCCTAACCCTGTTTATTAGCCCCCCCTTATCTTTCTAAATTATCCTCTTACTTGTTATGCTTCCCTTTGGAATGTTCAAACTCCTTGCCACTTTCCATATTCTCCTAACCTGACATTCTCTCTTTCCCCTCTCCCAACATCCACCTCTTTCCCCCAAAAAGTTAACACATTTCTACTGGTAGAAATTTAAATAGCTTATTGAATACCTACTTTCTGTCAGGCACTGTGCTGGGTGCTGGGAGTGTACAGTGAATGAAACCAGAGCAGGAGGACACAGGTGGCAAATAGGTAATGAACATAAAGAACACATGGTAGTCCTCTCATTTTATGGATGAGGAAACTGGGTCTCCAAGACAGAATATGATTTGGCCACAACACACAGCTAGTGCTGAGATCCCAAATGCAAATTTGATCCCAAATGCTAACTTTAACTTTGGTACTATTTCCACTATTTCTACTACCTACCTACCTGATCCTGTTGCCTTCAAATCATTTCCTTCACCTACCTATCTTAGTTCTCAAAATTATTACCCCATTAGAAAAGTACTCTTGTGCAGTAGCATTTGCTTCTAAGAATCCTCTATTAACGTGTCAAGACAGCATACCTAGAAGCCTCAGAACACCGCACTTCTCAATTTATGAGCTTCAATGTAGCAGTCACCTAACATGAAACAGAGGAAAGTGGGTGCCAGATGCTGAATTCTGATGGAAGGCAGAAGAAAGGTATAGTAGTCAGAATGAGGGCTTAAATGTATTAGAAGAAAATATAGATTAAAATTTTTATAACCTTGACAGGATAAAACAGAAATAATAAAACAAATATTGATAAGGTTGACAATAGAAAAAATTTGCATTGTGAAAAATTAAAGTCAAAAGACAAAGGAAAAACTGCTGACATATTTGTAAGATATTTGACATATAAAGGGATGATAGCCTTAAACTATAAAGGAATTTTCTAAATCAATAATAAAAAGAGAACACCTCAGGGGAAACTGAACAAAGGAAATGAATCAATTTATAAAAGAAGAAACATAAATGACTAACTTAACATTAAAAGATGCTCAACCTCACTAGTAATTATATAAATGGAAATAAAGATGAAGGGAATGTTTTTGTCTAACATATTGGCAAAGATTAAATTGACTGATATCCAGTCTTGGTAAGTATGTGAGGATAAAAGTACTCTCATGCAATGCTCATGAAATGAAAGCTAGAACAATCTTTGAAGATTATTTGGTGACCTGTATCAAAATTTTAAAGTTGCTTCCTTTTTGACTCACTGAGGAATAAATGTGGACTAGACTGCAGAGGTATATGCATAAGGTTATTCATTACAATGTTGTTTGATAATACAAAATGAAAAACAACCCAAGTGCCCTTTGATAGCAGAATGCACAAATAAACATTGGTACATTATGCAAAGAAACACTATGCAACAACTTAAAAATGGTGAAATAGATTTATATTAGTTGACATAAAAAGATGCCCATGAAATACTTTTGAGTGAAAAAAAAATTATAAATTAGCATATAAAGAGTGTAAATTATGGTTGGTGTGTGTACACCTCTCTCTCTCTCTCTCTCTAGCTTTGTGGTTGTTATTGTTCAGTCATGTCCAACTCTTTGCGACCCCATGGTCTGCAGCATGCCAAGCTTCTGTCCTTCACCATCTCCCAGAGTTTGCTCAAATCCATGTCCATTGAGTTAGTGATGCCATCCAGCCATCATGTCCTCTGTTGTCACCTTCTCCTCCTGCCTCCAATCTTTCCCAATATCAGGGCCTTTTCTAATGAGTCAGCTCTTCCCATCAGGTGGCCAAAGTATTTGAGTTTCAGCTTCAGCATCAGTCTTTCCAATGCATATTCAGGGTCGATTTCCTTTAAGATTGACTGGTTGGATCTCCTTGCAGTCCTAGAGACTCTCAAAAGTCTTCTCTAACACCACAGTTCAAAAGCATCAATTCTTCAGCATTCAGTCTTCTTTATGGTCCAACTCTCACATCCATACATAACTACTGGAAAAACCATAGCTTTGACTAAACAGACTTTTGTCTATTTCCTTCGTCACAGACACATGAGTCTTCTGACCATTGTACAAGGCACTACAAATTTATATATTAAGAGAAATATTATTTTTAGAAGAAATTCATCTGTACATTGGGCAGAGTCCTCTAGGGTCCAGCTTCGGGCATGGTGTGTTAACAGGCACACAGACAAATGATAAATTAGAGTCTATCCAGAGGGACATAAGTAGGTTAGAAGGGACACAACTCTGGGAAATTAGGTGAGGGTGCTGGAAACAGAGAGAATAAAAATTCCAGGGAAACTGATTCTGGTTTAAATAAAAGAAACTCTTAAAATGCCCTAGTTTTCTTATGATTGAGCAGGATGTCTAGCTAGGGATGGGAAGTCAGCTTCTCACCACTGGAGGTATGTAAGAAGATGGTTAGGGAGTCACATGGTTTCCAAGTCAGTTCTCTTAGAGTTTTTGAGAATCTCAAACCTGACAAATATTGTGGACCTGAACTACCTGTCTGAGACTGATGGGAAAGGCAAGGACGGGAGTCCCTGAGAATTAAGCCTAATGAGATTTGCAGTGAGTTAGAGAAAAGACCATGATCAGCCTGTCTTCCCACCCCCTGACCCTTGGAGAGATCTCCCCTTACCTCTCCACGCCTCTCCTCTCCACCAGCCCTTCTTTTTTTCTATAGCATATGACCAGTGGGAATTGCAGGGCTTCCCACAAGGAGACTGGAACTCCTACAGCTCTTCTCTCCTTGGGCTCAGTTCAGTTCAGTTCAGTCGCTCAGTCGTGTCTGACTCTTTGCGACTCCACGGACTGCAGTACACCAAGCTTCCCTGTCCATCACCAACTCCTGGAGCTTACTCACACTCATGTCCATCGAGACCTTGGGGTCAGAGAGTTTAATTGGCTCCCTTGTTAGGCTGAATACGTAGGCTGTTACCTAGGTGGTGTGAACCCAAGGGCACTAGGCAGATCCTCTTGTTTTAAGAGATCTCCCCAATGTCTGAGTTTTCACCATTAATGCTTTGTACTTTGAATCTTGAATGCTTTCCAAAGTTCCTTTGCAAAAATGTCAGTAATTCCAGGAAGGGGATCACCTTTAACTGCCAGGAAAAGGGGAGGAGGGGGAAGAGCTTCTGCATTCTGCAGAGAGCCTCTTCTGAGTGTCTAGAGAAGTTTTGTACATGGGGAAGCTAAGCAAAGCAGAAGAGCAGAAGACTTTGAAGAGGAAATGTTTCTATCCATGGACCCAATCTACTATGTGGTTAAAGCTTAGAAGAGCTAGACTCAGTAGCTCCTAGGCCTGGCTGCACATTAGAATCACCCAGAGAACTTTTAAAAATATTGATGCCCAGATTTCACTCAAGCACAAAAAATTCTGACTTAATTGGTCTATGGTGGGTGCAAGCATATTTATTTTTGCAAATCTTCCCAAGTGATTCTAATAAGCAGCCAGGACTGTGAACCAAATTAAGAAGAGCCCTGTCAGATACAATCTAGTGTGGGAGAGAACAAATAGGGTTAGATCTGCCTCCTGGTTCTCAATAGTATGAAACCATGGGGAAGGGAAAGTACTAGCTCTCTGCTCCCCAGCTATACCCCTTGCCTCAAAGGTGATTAGAGGCAGGTGGGCTAGTTACTTGTATAGGTGATGAAACTTTCTGGTTTTCCTGGGAATTTGTTGGTTTTAAAACTGAAAGTCCAACATTCCCAGCAAATTGGAAAAGCTGGTCACCCTACACAGGCTGAATGAAAGTATTTAAACCTTAAGTCACTTATTTGAGCACAGACTTACAACCATTACTTTCTGTCCCTCCATTTTCTTTTCTATGAAACAGGGCTAGCCTTTGAATGCTTATACTGACTCTCTCACTGGCTGTTGTAAAATGAATTAGCATTAGTGAAAGGGCCCAAATGATCTGTAAAGCACTCCACACACTACTGGATGGAATGTTATAAATAATAAGCACTACCTGCCAGGTTGTAAAGGTCATAAGATTCCTACCAGTTAAAGCTGTTATGTACATTGTGGTGATGGGCTGGTTCTCATTTATCCTTTTCTTCTCCCTCATGTGTTTCTTTACCTCTTCCTTCAACATTTAAAAAAGTCTAGGATATCAGAGGTGGAAAGTACTTCAGACACCTTTCAGTCCTATCCCACCATTAAACAGTTGGAGAGAGAGACCTAGGAGGTAAAATGACTGATCCAAGATTATCATCCAAAGCCAGAGCTGGGATTCCAACTCAGAACACCATGATGCCCAGTCCCTTTGATCCAGAGTTATGTGACATTTCCCAACAACTTCCCAGACCCCCCCCCCAAGTCCATATGTCCTTTATGAGGGCACTGTGTTTAATTTTTGCAACAAACACTGAGTATAAAGAGAAAAAGAAGCTCAAGGGACTATGGGAGTTCAAGACAGGGGAACCCTCTCAGATAAGATGAGCTGAGACTAGAAGAAAAGTAATAGTTCTTCAGGTAAACAGAGGTGTAGAGGGTGAGGGAAACCAGAAGGGAAAGGGCATTTTAGGCAGTGGGAAAAGCAGACCCAATGGCCTAGAGGAATCAAAATTGTCCAGTGGTTGGTATGACTAGAAAGCATGGTAATCAGTAGCTAGACAGATGAAACTGGTCATATATACCCTGCTAAGGGGTTTTAACTTTAGCTGTAGATGTCAGAACACCACTCTTCAGTTTTAATCTTGGGTCAAGTATTTAACTCTCTTTAACCATTGTAACTCCAGGATGAATAGAGGGATTAATAAAAACAACGTGAGAGTTAGCATTATCCTCAATCTCAGAACAAAACACTCACTTTCCTGGCCCAAGTTGCTGAGTAATGGAATGACACCTAACCCTTACTCACCCCTGAAATACTGGGCTGGGAGGAGGCCCAGCTTCTGTGTGGAGGTTCAACCCCTCAGCCCCACCCTCCCCTATCTGGGCTGAGTTTGGCCTGAGTTTAGGCTGAGCCAGGTAGACTCTGGGCCCAGGCTGGCTGGTCTTTAGGCCGTCCCTCAGAGAGTATGTTTTCCAGGTTACTCTGGGACAAGGGGACTAGGGGCCTTGGGCCCCTTTACCCCTAGCAATTCTGCCCCCTGGAAATAAATACATCACTCAAGATCTCCGCTATGATTGTTTCAGTCTGTATTGGTGGAGTGTTCCCTATCTGTATTCTGGGCTTCATGTAATGATCTCTTCAATTCAGTTCACTAAGCAAAAGGTTCTTTCTTTCTCCCCCATGGAGTTTCCCTGAAGCATGTTCATTCACTGACAGTCTAATGAGGAAGGCAGACAGAAGTAATTATAGAGCAGTGGGAGAGTTGGGTGTCGAAAGCATAGTTGTATCACAAGAAAAGAAGGGAATTTCTGTCGTGGGGGAGGCACCTTTCCAGGGAAAAATGACATTTGGCTTGAGATGTAAAGGTTGATAGGGGTTGGTCAGGGAGAAAAGGGTTGTAAAAGTGAGGGAGCAATAGGCTTAAAGGAATAGAGTTTTGAATTTACCTGGGGATGATTAGGTGTGGTTCCAGCATAGAGGAAATGCATGATGGTGCTGGAGAGAGCAGAGAATGCAAGAAGAAATGTTGAGATAAGATTGCTCAGCTGCCTCCTAGGCCTTTCCACCTGATGGTTCATGGGTACCTCAAACTCACTGTGTTCAAAATCTTCATCTTTTGCCACATAAACTGGTCCTCTTCTACAATTTCTAATCAATGAATCCTAGTAATTCTACCTCTTCAATCTCTCCGTAACTTACCCTCTTCTTTCTGTTTCTAATACCACCACAAATGCTGAGTACAAAGTTCAAGGAACTATGGGAGTTCAAGACAGGGGAACACTCTCAGGTAAGATGAGCTGAGGCTAGAAGGAAAGTAACAACTCTTCAGGTAAACAAAGGTGTAGGGAGTGAGGGAAATCAACAAGGAAAGGGCATTTTAGGCAGTGGGCAAAGCATACCAAAAGCATACCTAGTTCAGTACTGAAGGATTAATATAACTTTTCCCTTTCTATAAAGAAAATTATGTGACTGATCATGTCTTTCTTTTAATATATACTACAAGATTCTTGTAGTTGTTAAGTTGCTAATTCTTTGTGACTCCATGGACTGTAGCCCACCAGGCTCCCCTATCCATGGGAAATTTTCCAGGCAAGAATACTGGAGCAGGTTGTCATTTCCTTCTCCAAGGGATCTTCCTGTACTAGTATAATATAATAGTTACACTACTCCGATACTAGCTTGGATGCTCAGAGCCAAATTCTCAGCTCAACAGTGTCAGCCCTAGTGGTTTCCATACCTGTCCTCTCTTCTTACTAATTTATCCTTCTCTCACCACCAACAGTTAATTCCACAATTTTGTCTTTCTTATTCTAATGTCTATCATCATGACTTTAAAATTGCATTTATTTATTTATCATTTTTTTCTGGGGTAAGTTACCTCAGATCATTTATGGAATATTGAGAGCTGGAAGAATTGACAGATGATTGGCCCACAGGAGATAAAATATGCCAGATCCTCATTATTTTCACCTGCACTATTACAATGGCTTCCAAACTGAGTTCTATATCTTACAGCTCTATCTCATCCCCTCCAGTTTGTCTTCTTCTGGCCTGTAACACTATTCTTTCTAGAAACGAATCCTGATCAAGACATCTGCTTGCTTTAAAATCAATAGCAGTTCCTCATTGCCCCGAGGATAACATTAAAAACCCTTAATGTGAATTGCAAACCACTTTGCAAACTTACCACCTCTCATTTATTGTACTTATTGAATATCAGTTATATTATGTGCTAAATACTGTGCTGGGCACTGGCATTCAATAGTGATCAAAAATAATGTACTGTTCCATATAGTACTGGCACAAAAACAGAAATACAGGCCAATGGAACAAGATAGAAAGTCCAGAGATAAACCCATGCACCTATGGGCACCTTATTTTTGACAAAGGAGGCAAGAATATACAATGGAGAAAAGACACTCTCTCAAATAAGTGGTGCTGGGAAACCTGGACAGCTACATGTATTAGAACACTTCCTAAAGCTATATAAACTCAAAATGGATTAAAGACCTAGATGTAAGACCAAAAACTATAAGCTTCAGTGGAAAATATGGGCAGAACACTCTGTGATATAAATTGCGGTGATTCTCTATGACCCACCTCCTAGAGTAATGGAAATAAAAACAAAAATAAACAAATGGGACCCAATTAAACCTAAAAGCTTTTCACAGCAAAGAAAACCATAAACAAGATTAAAGACAACCCTCAGAATGAGAGACAATAATTGCAAATGAAGCAACTGACAGAGGATCGGTCTTCAAAATATACAAGTAGCTCATTTAAGTCAATATCAGAAAAACAACCCAATCAAAAAATGGGCAGAAGACCAAACAAGACATTTCTCCAAAGAAGATATCCAATAAACACATGGGAAAAAAATGCTCAACATTGCTCATTATTAGAGAAATACAAATCAAAACTACAGTGAGGTATCACCTTACACCAGTCAGAATGGCCATCTTCAAAAAAATCTACAAACAATAAATGCTGGAAAAGATGTGAGAAAAGAGAACTGTCTTGTACAGCTGGTAAGAATGTAAATTGATACAGCCACTATCAAGAACAGTATGGAGATTTCTTCTAAAAAAAACTAGGAATAAAACTACCATATGTGTGTGTGTGTGTGTGTTAGTCACTCAGTCATATCTGACTCTTTGCGACCCCCTGGACTGTAGCCCACCAGACTCCTCTGTCCATGGAATTGTCCAGGCAAGAAAACTGGAGTGGGTAGTCATTCCTTTCTCCAGGGGGTCTTCCCAACTAAGGGATCAAATCCCAGTCTCCCGCACTGCAGGCAGATTCTTTACCGTCTGAGCCACCAGGCAAGCCCAAAACTACTATATGATTGAGCAATTCCACTACTTGGCATGTACCCTGAGAAAACCACAATTCTAAAAGACACATGTATCCCAGTGTTCATTGCAGTACTATATATAATAACCAAGACATGGAAGCAACCTAGATGTCCATCAACAGATGAATGGATAAAGTTGTGGTACATGTATACAATGGAATATTACTCAGCCATAAAAAGGAACAAATTTGAGTCAGCTCTAGTGAGGTGGATGAACCTAGAGCTTATTATACAGGGCAAAGTAAGTCAGAAAAAAAATCGTATATTAACAATATACAATAGATTTGTGGACACAGTGAGGGGAGAGGGTGGGACAAATTGAGACAATAGCATTGAAACACATACATCACCATATGTAAAACAGATCGCTAGTGGGAAGTTTCTGAATAACATAGCTCAACTCCAATCTCTGTGACAACCTAGAGGAGTGGAATGGAGTTTGGGGTGGGAGGGGGTTTCAAAAGGAAGGGAACATATATATATATACTTCTGGCTGATTCATGTTGTTGTATGGCAGAAACCACCACAACATTGTAAAGCAATTATCCTCCAGTTAAAAATAGTAAAAAATACGTACTGTTCCTGCCCTCATAGAACTTACAATCTATTTGGGGAGACAGACATCAACCAGCTCAAGACTCAAATGAATGTATGCTTACAAACTGTGGTTAATTTTCTGGAAGAAGGTGGCTAGTTCTCTGAGGATATATGGCAGGGGTCTTAAATTTTAGAAACTTTCAAAAGAAGTAGTATCTGATCTAAAAGAAGAAATATGTTGGTGTTAACTAGGTGAATTGTATGTGTGTGTTTGGAGGGGAGTATGTAGCCCTTGCAGAATAAATAGTATGCAAATATCTTTGTAGGGGATGGATTGGAGGAAGTGTGATACATTTTAGAAACAGAAAGAAGGCTAATGTAACTGGAGTGTAAATAGCAACAGAAAAAGTTGTTTGAGAGGTTATAATGGTAGACACGGAGAAGGCAATGGGAACCCACTCCAGTACTCTTGCCTGGAAAATCCCATGGATGGAGGAGCCTCGTAGGCTGCAGCCCATGGGGTCGCGAAGAGACAGACATGACTGAGCAATTTCACTTTCTCTTTTCACTTTTGCGCATTGGAGAAGGAAATGGCAACCCACTCCAGTGTTCTTGCCTGGAGAATCACAGGAATGGGGTAGCCTGGTGGGCTGCCATCTATGGGATCACACAGAGTCGGACACGACTGAAGTGACTTAGCAGCAGCAGCAGTAGTAGGCATGAGCCAGGCCAAAAGGACTTTTAAAAGCCATTACAAAGATGCTGTTCTTCATCATAAGAACTAAGGTAAGAAGCCACTGAAGGTTTTTGACTACAGAAGATAGGATCAGATTTGCATACTGAAAAGATTCCCCTGACTGCTTTGTGGAGAATAGATTGGAGGAGAGCCAGAAAGGATGTGGGGAGATCAGTCAAGAACTTGCTGAAGTTGTCCATTTGACTCAAGTGTGACCAGGGTAGTAACAATGGAGACAGGGAGAAATGAGCAGATTTGAGATCTATTTATGAGGCCCATTGATAGAAGTTGGTAATGGGCTGAAATGGTAGGGGTAAAGAAAAAAGAGATGTTAAAAATGACTCAGGTTTATAGAGGAGGACAGATTTGAGAGGGAAGGTCAGAAGGGATCCACCTTTTAGAAATGTATTAGAGGGATGTGTGAGCTGAGGTCTCTGCCACATGACCCAGTGCTCCAGCCTTATCAGTCTGCTTGCAGATCTCCAAATTTTTGTGCTCTCTCTTGCTTTCTTGACTTTATAGATCTTGTTCCTTCTGTCTGATGCACCACTTTAATTACTTCCTCATCTTCATCCCCACTTTCCAGGAGGGAGGAGTGGCTAGAAGAATGTCTCTAAGGTGCGAATGTGCAGGATGTGTGTGTGCGTGTGTGTGAATATAGAATAACCAAGTGAGTGCAATAGTTAAAAGTGTGTGTCCTATGTCAGAGCATCAGGGTTTGTATCTTGTCATCTTCAGGTGTCAATGACATTGGGCAAGTTACTTAAATCTCTTCAGTTTCCTTTTCTTTAATTCAAAGATAATAAAACATGATTTGTAGTTGTGATGATTAAATGAGATATTAATGCATATCTAGCACATAGCAAGGCATCTGATAAATAATAAGCAATTAAGAATGATCATATTTATTGTGTTGGGTGTCTGTGTGTGTGTGGTTGGGGGTTGGGGTGGGCATGGGCATGGGCAAAGAAAATACCAGCCTGATATAGAAATACAGCTGCATTTAAAGGAAGACATGAGCTTGGAAATGCAAGGTACAGGGCCTCGCTATGGACAGGGAGAAGGTACCAATAATCACACTCTTCATAAGTGACCAAGTGAGTACTCACACCTAGGCCAGGATCCCAAATTCTATGACCTTTCTACTCAATCTAATGCTTTCTTTCACTAGAAGGAAAATGGGGGAGGAAAAGTAGTTGCTAAAAGTCAGGGTATACATTTCAACAGGGAGATGGTGGAATGTTCAGGATGTGGTCTAAGGGAAGAAATAAGACAGGTGCAGCATATAGGATATATATGCAGAATATAGCATATTGGTGCAGCAGCATGTAAAGGAATGGTGGAAGTAGGCAGTAGTTAAGAAAAAATTAAAGTTATTACTATGTATAGTGTCTGTTGAGCTGGATTCTAGTTTCAGCTCATACTCACTGGTTGTGTGGTTTTGTGCAGGGGTCGTCTTCTGAGCCTTTTCACCGTAGGGCTGAGAATCTCTTGTCAAAACAAGGAGTAGATGAGATAATAAGATTGACGTGTGGGAAAACACACCATCACCACCACTATCCACAAATAGCAATGAGCAACATTGCTAAACACTGAACATGGCACAGAGCAGGTGCTCCAGAAGAGGTTCTTGAAAGAAAATCAATATTTATATATATGAAACTATGAAAAAGAACATCTGTATATTCATGTGTGGATAGATGGGTGGCTGATATACAGGACTCCTTTTCTGAGAACTAAAAGATGTGTTTCCAGGCTTCTAGCTTCTTTCTCCTACCAAACACTGGCTGGGAAGTTATTGGCCTCTTTTTGGTTCAGTCCCTTGGATGGAATGCTACGCCACACTGAGGGCCATTAGAGAGGGAAGGTGTGTAGAGCACAAGGCATGCTCAGGCTCCATTCATTTATCCAAACCAACCTATATTAATTGAGATCCTACTCTGTACCAGGCACTATACTGTATGTTGGGACTATGATAGTAAACAGAACCTAGTTTCTGTCCTTATCAAAATTATGGTCTAATGGGGAGTGTAAGAGTTTTCTATGGCTGCTATAACAAATTAGTACAAAATTAATTACTTAAAACAACACTAGTTTATTCTCTTGCAGTTCTGGAGGTCAAGAATGGTATAGGGAGGGAGGAGGGAGTGGGGTTCAGGATGGGGAACACGTGTATACCTGTGGTGGATTCATGTTGATGTATGGCAAAACCAATACAGTATTGTGAAGTAATTAACCTCCAATTAAAGTAAATAAATTTATATTAAAAAATAAAATAAAACGGGTCAGCAAGACTACATTCCTCTTGAGACTCTGGAGGAGAATCCATTTCCTTGTCTTCTCCAATTTCTTGAGATTGCCTGCATTCCTTGAGTTGTGATCCCTTCCTCTGTCTTCAGAGCTAGTAGTGGCAGGTTGAATCCTTATCAAATCATTTATGACGTCCTCTCATGCCTTCCTCTTCCACTTCCATTTACAAGGACCCTGGGCTGACATTGGGCTCACTTGAATAATCTAGGATAATCTCCTCATCTCAGTGTCAGCTGATTAGCAATTTTAATTCTGTCTGCAACCTTAATTCCTCTTTCTCATAAAATATAACATATTCACGGGTTTCCTAGGCAGTGCTAGTGATAAAGAACCCACCTGCAAATGCAGGAATGTAAGAGACACAGGTTCAGTCCCTGGGTTGGGAAGATCTCCTGGAGGTGAGCATGGCAATCCACTCCAGTATTCTTGCCTGGAGAATTCTATGAACAGAAGAACCTGGTGGGATATGGTCCATTGGCTAGCAAAGAGTCAGACACGACTGAAGCAACTTAGCACAAACATAAAATATTCACAGGTGATTAGGATGTAGACATCTTTGGGGGGGGCATTATTCTGTTATTCTTCCTACTGCAGGGAGAGGTAGACATTAAACAAATAAATATATAGATAAAATATATTATTGAAGACTATAATCAGTGCAGAGGAAACAAATCTCTGAGATTGAGAATAAAGGATTTGGGGGCGGATGAGGACAGAGGTCATTCTATTTTAGAAATAATGGATAAAAGACAAAAATTATATTTAAGCTGAGACCTAAAGTAAAGGAAGGAGCCAGCTATGAGCTAGAGGAAGAATGTTCCAGGAAGAGTTTACCAGACAGAAGGAACAGTGTGTGCAAAGATCCCAAAGAGGAAAAAGTATGACACTGAATGGTAAGTGGAAGTAGCCCAAGTCTGGCCTTTTCTAGAGAGTGGGAGAGCTCAAGTAGGAGCAGAGAACCTCACAGAAGTAAATCAAATAAAAGCAATGAGGTGAAGGGGTTTCATTACCTCCATCTCCATTCTCCATGTGGTCTATGAGATAAGAGTCACAGGGATAAGAAGCAGACCCCCTAGTCTAGCAGGCCACCTCATGAGCCCTGCTGATTCAACTCCCTTGAAGGTGGAAACAATGAGAATGTGGAGCACCCAAGGGCCAATGTACTTGCAGCTCAAGGATGGATCCAGACAAAGGCCTTTGCCTGGGAAGTCAGGATGATCTCATCTCTATGACAAGCATTATCAATCAGAAGCCCTAGAGCTGGGCAAGTTTCTGGGAGACCAAGAGAGAATCTAGGTCATAATCTTTGACTTCAGGAGTTTTGGCTGGAGATCTGGAATTCATATCCTGGGAGGAATAATACCTACTCAGTTTCCAGATCAGTTGCTAGACAAGACAGCCCACATTTTTCCTGGGTTTTAGATAATGCCCTGAGCCATAGTAGGCACTTTGTCCAGGTTTACTGTCTACAGAGAAACTTATAAGGCTGCTTCTGTACCTTTATTCCCCTCCCCAAGAACCACTCAGCTTCTATTTCCAGGAGATGTCCCCAAAGCAACAGAACTGTAGGATCTTTTCTCTTTTTTACTGACTCATTTGATCCTTATTGCTCTTGAGTTTGGAGATCCAGAAGAAAGAAAATTGGCCTGGGAGTCAGAAGAGCTAGATTTTTCCTTGAGCAAGTTCATTCACTTCTCTTGGACTTTATGTTCTCACATATAAAATGCACACATGTAGCCTAGATGATGTTAAAGGTATGATATTTCGGGATTCTGATTTGCTTTCATCCTTTCACAAGGATGTGAAAGAGGTGACATTAGGCAATGATGAAGGACCAAGCCAGTTCTAAGATTCAGTGTTTCTGTGAGCTAAACACAGGGCTCTCTCGCTTCTCCCAAGCACTCTGAAACTCAGAATAATTGACTAGAGGTCTTGGGACATCTGGCAGCACATTTGAGGCTTTGCAGATCTGAGGAAAGTAGAGCTGAACTTTCAAGCCCCTAATCCCAAAACCTTGGAGAGGAGAAGCTGAAAGGGTTGGTAAGTGGTATGTGTGTGAGGGGAAGTGGAGAATAGCTCCTCCTTTTCCCCTGAGGCATTACACCCACCAGCAGCACATCCTCTGGTGCCACTTGACTGGGTGGGGGGGAGTGGTGTCCAGGAGCATATGACATGTCTGGTTCTGAGAGGCATGTCCAACCCAGTGGAAGGCAGGCCCTGCATTTTCTTCATTGAGAAATATCTGCATAAGGGCTCTCACTGCATGTATACACATGGCTGGGTTGAACATAAGCAAAGTGCCTTGTGGGGAGGAGTGGAAAGAAGAGGAAGCATTATCAAAATATAGTTAGGGATACTTGAGACTTGCATTTCTCAAATAAAAGAAGGTTAGAATGTTTTCTGGTCTGAGACTATGGATTAAAGAATAAGAAAAAAGAATCTACATGTCATTGACTTGGAAATAGACATGAGGAAATACACACACATACATGCAAATAGACATATAAACAGAAAAGTATGGGAACATATAGACAACACATATATGACCAGAGGCATATCTGGGCCCAGGAAAACCCTGGAACCTACATCTCTACCCCAAAGACACATAGCTATGATAATCCTTTTTCCACATGCAAGCACCTTATGGTTTGCAAAAACACTTCTCATATTCAACATTATGTATCTTCTTGACAACAATCCTGGAAGGTATCAATTGCTATTATCTAAGTTTTTACAGATGAGGAAACTGAGGCTTAGGGTTAACCAATTAATTTGCCTAAATTTATCAAACGAGTAAATGGCAAAACAGGCTAAAACCAGGTCTTCTAACTTCAGATTCAGTGCTCTTTTATACTATCTCATGCTTCATTCCTGGAGAAGGCAATGGCACCCCACTCCAGTACTCTTGCCTTGAGAATCCTATGGATGGAGGAGCCTGGTGGGCTGTAGTCCATGGGGTCGCTGGGAGTCAGACACGACTGAGCGACTTCACTTTCACCTTTCACTTTTATGCACTGGAGAAGGAAATGGCAACCCACTCCAGTGTTCTTGCCTGGAGAATCACAGTGATGGGGGAGCCTGGTGGGCTGCCATCTCTGGGGTCACACAGAGTCGGACACGACAAGTGACTTAGCAGCAGCAGAAGCATGCTTCATTCCAAGTGGCACTTTTTTTCTCTCTTCTATATACATACAAAAAAATCATGCTGCTAAGTTGCTGTACATATGCGTATCTCTATATGCTGCAGATATGCATTCACATTTTCTGAATGAATAAAATGAATGGATGAATAATATTGTCAAATGGCTTAATGCATATATAAATGCATAAAGCCACCAGCAGAAGGTGTTGAGCAGCACTGTTACAGAAGCCTCAGTCAGTAATGAAGGGAAGGGTCTGTTCAAATCCCTCAGCCATCTTTCCCTCTGTTCCTCTTTCATTCAACTATGGGCTCATTTTTCAGAGCAAAGAAGCTTTCCATAATGGGCCAGTGATTTCAGTTGGCCCAGGGAGATGAAAATTTTGACTCCCTTAGCTCAACGCTTACGATGTAGGGACTAGTGGAAAGAACACATTAGTTCTATAATAGATTTCTTCTCTGTCTCTCCCACCAGGCAATGAGCTCTGTGAGAGTGGGGATTTCTTCCGTCTTTTCATGGCTATATCCCTGAGGCTTAGTACAATGCCTTGTGAATAGTAAGTGCATGCACACACACATACTCGTTTAATGAATGAATTTTAAAAAATGGATTAGATGAATAATAAAATCAAATGACTTAATTTCAAGTCCTTATTTATAATGTGATCATGGTCAAGTGCTGTAACTTCTTTGAATTTCAGTTACCTTATCTATGAAATAATGATTGATATCTACTTTGTCTACTTAAGTCTACCTAAGTTTTTCTTGCTGCTGCTGCTGCTAAGTCGCTCCAGTCGTGTCCGACTCTGTGCGACCCCATAGACGGCAGCCCACCAGGCTCCCCCATCCCTGGGATTCTCCAGGCAAGAACACTGGAGTGGGTTACCATTTCCTTCTCCAATGCATGAAAGTGAAAAGTGAAAGTGAAGTCACTCAGTCGTGTCCGACTCTTAGCGACCCCATGGACTGTGGCCCACCAGGCTCCTCCGTCCATGGGATTTTCCAGGCAAGAGTACTGGAGTGGGGTGCCATTGCCTTCTCCGAGTTTTTCTTAGGCATGAATAAAATAATGATTTGAAAATAACCCCATTTCACTTGAGATTTGTGTGTGTGTGTGTGTGTGTGTGTGTGTGTGTGTGTGTGTTCTGTGCTGTGTATTGTTGCTCAGTCGTGTCTGACTCTTTTTACAACCCCATTGACTATAGCCCACCAGGGTCCTCTGTCCATGGGGATTCTCTAGGCTAGAACACTGGAGTGGGTTGTCATGTCCTCCTCCAGGGGATCTTCCCAACCCAGGGATCGAACCCAGGTCTCCCACATTACAGGTGGATTCTTCAACATCTGAGCCACCTTAACATACTGGTTTCATAGATTTTCAGAGTATATGAATCTCCTCTTTAACCTTGCAGAGTGTGAGGTCATCCAACCTTTGCTCACACAGTCCCAAATATGACTTCAGTACTCACTGAGTGGCCCTCAACAGTTTTAGATAGACATAACCATAAGAACCTTCTTCATTGCATCACATCATAGCTTTCTCCAGGTTCTTCCCTTTGGGGCTATAAGGGGCCCATCTGTTCCTTATTTCTTATGGTGGGCATTTAGCAGTCCAAAGATATAGATAACATCCTCCTGAATCTTCCCAAGGTCCATCAACCCCACATCCTCCAACTATTCATGTTTCCTGGTCCTAGCTCCCTCTCCAGGCAGCTCACATGGATATACATAACCCAGTGTATGTCTCCTCCTTAAACAGGGGTGCATGGAAGGATACTCTCCTCAGATGGGTTCTGGNGTAGACATCTTTGGGGGGGGCATTATTCTGTTATTCTTCCTACTGCAGGGAGAGGTAGACATTAAACAAATAAATATATAGATAAAATATATTATTGAAGACTATAATCAGTGCAGAGGAAACAAATCTCTGAGATTGAGAATAAAGGATTTGGGGGCGGATGAGGACAGAGGTCATTCTATTTTAGAAATAATGGATAAAAGACAAAAATTATATTTAAGCTGAGACCTAAAGTAAAGGAAGGAGCCAGCTATGAGCTAGAGGAAGAATGTTCCAGGAAGAGTTTACCAGACAGAAGGAACAGTGTGTGCAAAGATCCCAAAGAGGAAAAAGTATGACACTGAATGGTAAGTGGAAGTAGCCCAAGTCTGGCCTTTTCTAGAGAGTGGGAGAGCTCAAGTAGGAGCAGAGAACCTCACAGAAGTAAATCAAATAAAAGCAATGAGGTGAAGGGGTTTCATTACCTCCATCTCCATTCTCCATGTGGTCTATGAGATAAGAGTCACAGGGATAAGAAGCAGACCCCCTAGTCTAGCAGGCCACCTCATGAGCCCTGCTGATTCAACTCCCTTGAAGGTGGAAACAATGAGAATGTGGAGCACCCAAGGGCCAATGTACTTGCAGCTCAAGGATGGATCCAGACAAAGGCCTTTGCCTGGGAAGTCAGGATGATCTCATCTCTATGACAAGCATTATCAATCAGAAGCCCTAGAGCTGGGCAAGTTTCTGGGAGACCAAGAGAGAATCTAGGTCATAATCTTTGACTTCAGGAGTTTTGGCTGGAGATCTGGAATTCATATCCTGGGAGGAATAATACCTACTCAGTTTCCAGATCAGTTGCTAGACAAGACAGCCCACATTTTTCCTGGGTTTTAGATAATGCCCTGAGCCATAGTAGGCACTTTGTCCAGGTTTACTGTCTACAGAGAAACTTATAAGGCTGCTTCTGTACCTTTATTCCCCTCCCCAAGAACCACTCAGCTTCTATTTCCAGGAGATGTCCCCAAAGCAACAGAACTGTAGGATCTTTTCTCTTTTTTACTGACTCATTTGATCCTTATTGCTCTTGAGTTTGGAGATCCAGAAGAAAGAAAATTGGCCTGGGAGTCAGAAGAGCTAGATTTTTCCTTGAGCAAGTTCATTCACTTCTCTTGGACTTTATGTTCTCACATATAAAATGCACACATGTAGCCTAGATGATGTTAAAGGTATGATATTTCGGGATTCTGATTTGCTTTCATCCTTTCACAAGGATGTGAAAGAGGTGACATTAGGCAATGATGAAGGACCAAGCCAGTTCTAAGATTCAGTGTTTCTGTGAGCTAAACACAGGGCTCTCTCGCTTCTCCCAAGCACTCTGAAACTCAGAATAATTGACTAGAGGTCTTGGGACATCTGGCAGCACATTTGAGGCTTTGCAGATCTGAGGAAAGTAGAGCTGAACTTTCAAGCCCCTAATCCCAAAACCTTGGAGAGGAGAAGCTGAAAGGGTTGGTAAGTGGTATGTGTGTGAGGGGAAGTGGAGAATAGCTCCTCCTTTTCCCCTGAGGCATTACACCCACCAGCAGCACATCCTCTGGTGCCACTTGACTGGGTGGGGGGGAGTGGTGTCCAGGAGCATATGACATGTCTGGTTCTGAGAGGCATGTCCAACCCAGTGGAAGGCAGGCCCTGCATTTTCTTCATTGAGAAATATCTGCATAAGGGCTCTCACTGCATGTATACACATGGCTGGGTTGAACATAAGCAAAGTGCCTTGTGGGGAGGAGTGGAAAGAAGAGGAAGCATTATCAAAATATAGTTAGGGATACTTGAGACTTGCATTTCTCAAATAAAAGAAGGTTAGAATGTTTTCTGGTCTGAGACTATGGATTAAAGAATAAGAAAAAAGAATCTACATGTCATTGACTTGGAAATAGACATGAGGAAATACACACACATACATGCAAATAGACATATAAACAGAAAAGTATGGGAACATATAGACAACACATATATGACCAGAGGCATATCTGGGCCCAGGAAAACCCTGGAACCTACATCTCTACCCCAAAGACACATAGCTATGATAATCCTTTTTCCACATGCAAGCACCTTATGGTTTGCAAAAACACTTCTCATATTCAACATTATGTATCTTCTTGACAACAATCCTGGAAGGTATCAATTGCTATTATCTAAGTTTTTACAGATGAGGAAACTGAGGCTTAGGGTTAACCAATTAATTTGCCTAAATTTATCAAACGAGTAAATGGCAAAACAGGCTAAAACCAGGTCTTCTAACTTCAGATTCAGTGCTCTTTTATACTATCTCATGCTTCATTCCTGGAGAAGGCAATGGCACCCCACTCCAGTACTCTTGCCTTGAGAATCCTATGGATGGAGGAGCCTGGTGGGCTGTAGTCCATGGGGTCGCTGGGAGTCAGACACGACTGAGCGACTTCACTTTCACCTTTCACTTTTATGCACTGGAGAAGGAAATGGCAACCCACTCCAGTGTTCTTGCCTGGAGAATCACAGTGATGGGGGAGCCTGGTGGGCTGCCATCTCTGGGGTCACACAGAGTCGGACACGACAAGTGACTTAGCAGCAGCAGAAGCATGCTTCATTCCAAGTGGCACTTTTTTTCTCTCTTCTATATACATACAAAAAAATCATGCTGCTAAGTTGCTGTACATATGCGTATCTCTATATGCTGCAGATATGCATTCACATTTTCTGAATGAATAAAATGAATGGATGAATAATATTGTCAAATGGCTTAATGCATATATAAATGCATAAAGCCACCAGCAGAAGGTGTTGAGCAGCACTGTTACAGAAGCCTCAGTCAGTAATGAAGGGAAGGGTCTGTTCAAATCCCTCAGCCATCTTTCCCTCTGTTCCTCTTTCATTCAACTATGGGCTCATTTTTCAGAGCAAAGAAGCTTTCCATAATGGGCCAGTGATTTCAGTTGGCCCAGGGAGATGAAAATTTTGACTCCCTTAGCTCAACGCTTACGATGTAGGGACTAGTGGAAAGAACACATTAGTTCTATAATAGATTTCTTCTCTGTCTCTCCCACCAGGCAATGAGCTCTGTGAGAGTGGGGATTTCTTCCGTCTTTTCATGGCTATATCCCTGAGGCTTAGTACAATGCCTTGTGAATAGTAAGTGCATGCACACACACATACTCGTTTAATGAATGAATTTTAAAAAATGGATTAGATGAATAATAAAATCAAATGACTTAATTTCAAGTCCTTATTTATAATGTGATCATGGTCAAGTGCTGTAACTTCTTTGAATTTCAGTTACCTTATCTATGAAATAATGATTGATATCTACTTTGTCTACTTAAGTCTACCTAAGTTTTTCTTGCTGCTGCTGCTGCTAAGTCGCTCCAGTCGTGTCCGACTCTGTGCGACCCCATAGACGGCAGCCCACCAGGCTCCCCCATCCCTGGGATTCTCCAGGCAAGAACACTGGAGTGGGTTACCATTTCCTTCTCCAATGCATGAAAGTGAAAAGTGAAAGTGAAGTCACTCAGTCGTGTCCGACTCTTAGCGACCCCATGGACTGTGGCCCACCAGGCTCCTCCGTCCATGGGATTTTCCAGGCAAGAGTACTGGAGTGGGGTGCCATTGCCTTCTCCAAGTTTTTCTTAGGCATGAATAAAATAATGATTTGAAAATAACCCCATTTCACTTGAGATTTGTGTGTGTGTGTGTGTGTGTGTGTGTGTGTGTGTGTGTGTTCTGTGCTGTGTATTGTTGCTCAGTCGTGTCTGACTCTTTTTACAACCCCATTGACTATAGCCCACCAGGGTCCTCTGTCCATGGGGATTCTCTAGGCTAGAACACTGGAGTGGGTTGTCATGTCCTCCTCCAGGGGATCTTCCCAACCCAGGGATCGAACCCAGGTCTCCCACATTACAGGTGGATTCTTCAACATCTGAGCCACCTTAACATACTGGTTTCATAGATTTTCAGAGTATATGAATCTCCTCTTTAACCTTGCAGAGTGTGAGGTCATCCAACCTTTGCTCACACAGTCCCAAATATGACTTCAGTACTCACTGAGTGGCCCTCAACAGTTTTAGATAGACATAACCATAAGAACCTTCTTCATTGCATCACATCATAGCTTTCTCCAGGTTCTTCCCTTTGGGGCTATAAGGGGCCCATCTGTTCCTTATTTCTTATGGTGGGCATTTAGCAGTCCAAAGATATAGATAACATCCTCCTGAATCTTCCCAAGGTCCATCAACCCCACATCCTCCAACTATTCATGTTTCCTGGTCCTAGCTCCCTCTCCAGGCAGCTCACATGGATATACATAACCCAGTGTATGTCTCCTCCTTAAACAGGGGTGCATGGAAGGATACTCTCCTCAGATGGGTTCTGGCCAGGGAAGCAAAAGGCAGGACTGTCCTTTTTCCCCTAAACATTAGCCTTATGAGTTTGAATTAAGTCTCCTGGTAACTACTGCTCACTACTAACATTCATGTAGCTTATTTTTTAAAAAATTTAAATTTATTTATTTAAACTGGAGGCTAATTACTTTACAATATTGGTTTTGCCCCATCCTGAACCCCCCTCCCGTCTCCCTCCCTGTACCATCCTTCTGGGTCCTCCCAGTGCACCAGCCCCAAGCATCCAAGCATCCTGTATTGAACCTGGACTGGCAATTAGTTTCTTATATGATATTATACATGTTTCAATGCCATTCCCCCATATCATCCCACCCTTGCCCACCCCCACAGAGTCCAAAAGACTGTTCTATACATCTGTGTTTCTTTTGCTGTCTCACATACAGGGCTATCGTNTCCCCTTTCACTTTCATCAAGAGGCTCTTTAGTTCCTCTTGGCTTTCTGCCATAAGGGTGGTATTATCTGCCTATCTGAGGTTATTGATATTTCTCCCAGCAATCTTGATTCCAGCTTATGCTTCATTCAGCCTGGCATTTTGCATGATGTACTCTGCATATAAGTTAAATAAGCAGGGTGACATATCTAGAAACATACAGATATTTAATTCATAAGTAGTATCATACTATTCATATCTTTCTGTGATTTCAGAGCAAATAATAATAATAAAATCTCTTTTCAGAGTAGTTCCTGCTTTTAAATGCTGAATAATATCTTGTTGTACAAATGTACCATGTATATAATCAGTCCCATAGTGATGGATTATTATAGTATTACAGTAAATGTCCTTATAGATGCCTCTTTGTGAACAATAGTGTTTTCCTAAGATAGAGTGGTAGTAAAGCATGCACACCTCCTCCACACATAAAGAGCTGTGAATGAGTGGAAAAGGAGTAACAAGATAGGAATAGGAGGCTCTGTTCATTGGTTTTATCTCCTAACAGGAGAACTTGAGGCAATGTAAGGGGAAACTTAGGCCTTTAGAGAATCTGAGTTGATAGGCTTGTATGGCTGGAAATAGAATAGCAGATCTCTCTCTTTAGCTGAGCAATCTATCCTGAGCTTCAAAGATATCCTGGAAGTATGCTGTGCTCCTTCCTCATGGAACACAAAGTGAGATCCCTTTCTGGGGACAACTACAGCCATGCCTGGAATGGAGGAAAAAAAGAGAAAAAGCAGCAGATGACAAGACAAAGCAGGGTGTGGGATGGAGGCCAGATTAGCACTGCAGACTCAGGCACTACAAGAGTTGGGGGGAGGCAGAGAGCACAAGGTGGGCAGGAAAGATCAAGGGAGGGCTTTGTGCAGAGACAAGAGCAAGCACACAGGGCTGTGTGTATGCAGTGAGACTAGCCTGGCTTGAGGAGTAGAGCTTTGCTAAGGAGCTGTGGGAGAAGAGAAGCCTGCAAAGGTTAGGGTGTGTATATGTTGGGTGGAGGGGATCATCGGATATTTCTGAGCACAGGTGATGGCTGCCTTTCTGAAGATCGCCAGGGTGACCATGTGGAGGATGGCCTGGTACTGCAGCCTGAAGTCAGGGAGACCAGGGAGTCAGTGAGGACTCACACATGGCACTGGCAATAGAGATGGGGAGAGAGAAGCTGTGAAGAACAGACAGATAGCAGGGCTTGGTGACCAGATGGTAGGGGGCAGGCAGAAGAAAGTTAAAGATGATGACATCGTGCACACAAAGGAAAGTGCTAACAGAAAAACTACCAACAGATACAGAGCCACTGGGAAGGAGAGCTTCTGGGGAGGAAGAGGGTGAGTATCCCTTGCAGAGCCTCACAGAGAACCAGGTACCTAGCAGACACCTGATCACTGCTGGAGGCATGGGAAGGATGCACAGATGGATAGTTTCCTTCTAAGTGTATCGAGTTTGAATTGTAGGTTGTTCATGGAAGGAAGGGCCATGTGCTCAGTGGGCTATTTTCTCTCTGGGGCCCATAGGCAGACCGGCCACATAAGTGTGGTTGCTAGTCACTGGCTGCTGGGGACAGGGCTGAGAGCTNAGTGTATCGAGTTTGAATTGTAGGTTGTTCATGGAAGGAAGGGCCATGTGCTCAGTGGGCTATTTTCTCTCTGGGGCCCATAGGCAGACCGGCCACATAAGTGTGGTTGCTAGTCACTGGCTGCTGGGGACAGGGCTGAGAGCTAGTGACTCCACTAGGAGACTGGGAAACCCTCTCTGCAGGGCTAATTTCATATTCTAAGGTGGCACTGGCTCAAACTGAATTGATATTGGCTGGCTGGTGGGGGGAAAGCTCTTAAAAAAGTTTCCAGCCTTACTACTAAGAAGCAGAGCCAGAGAGAATTTTTTTTCCCTCTCATTGTGGTCCATTAGTATGATTAATAATAAATATTCAACTCAAACTCTAGTTTTTCTTTCCAAGAACTAGGTAGAAGATGGTTAAAAGCAAGATTTCTCTACTGCTCAGTTTCTACTCTCAGCCATATTATAGCAAGAAGACTTCTTCTCTTTGGGGAGACAAGAGTATATTTTTCTGTTATTTTATTGTTTGTGTAAAGGGCACAGCTAGCCTAATGCTTGGACTGCTGATCCAAGGGAATTAAGAGAGAGAGAAGGACTTGGAGTGTGTAGCCTCAAGCTTATGTTTGGCCTCGTCTCTCTGATACATATCTCTTCTATGAATGAAGGAGAAGAACACCTCAGAGGCTCAATTAATTCCTTAACCAAGCATCAGCCAAGAGCAATTGTGCAGAGTTAAGCTGAAGAAATCAAAATTTAGATGTAAAGAAGGACTTTCTAAAAGTGATGAAAATGAAAAGCAGCCCTCTGAGTGATGGGAAACTTTCAACTGTTTACCATCCAATGGACTGGGTGGAAGAGGGGGAGGGCTTTTTTAATCAAAGTACTCCTGCCATTCAAGACTGCTCCCTACCTACTTACTCTCTGATATTGCCTCTCCTGCACTATTGTGTCCTCTGAAGGAGGAATGCAATTTAGAATGCAGGAGCTTGTTTACTGCAGTGAGCTTATATCTTGAGTGGGAGGTGATTACAAGTTCAATCTCATTTCTCTTTTGAGCTTGACATAGGCTTTCACATAAATCAGCCTTATGCAGTTCCTGCTTGCCATTTCTTAACTCTTACATCCAGAGTTGCTGCAGCTCTGGAACAGTCCCAGCCCACTAGGATTCCTGAGCCTTTCCACTAGACTCCATGTATGGACCTAGAGCTCAGGTCAAATTTCTCCTTTTGTATCTCCTACTCCTGATTCAGACACCTCCACCCTAGCTTCATTGGATTCCACTTTCAGAATGTCCCTGTACTGCCTCTCATCTAGTTTTACTGCTTGAAAAAAATTGCCTATTCCTCCTTGAACATTGAATTTAGCTCTTCTAAAAACCCAGGTGTCTTCATACCTCTTACTTCCCTTACCCAGTCAACATATGAGGGGATGTTTAGCCCTTATTTTCACGTCTTCTCTCTACAAACACTGGAATAAACCTCATCATATCTGAATCTAATTGTTGAGATTACTTTGGCCCCAAGAAGATTGAGCTAACTCAATTCACATGGGATCATGGTAGGGTGCAGGGCGGGTAGGAGGGTTCAGAAGTTCTGGCCGTACAGGTATGACATATTTTACAAAGAGGTAAAAACAAAGGTGTTTCAATGGCCATCCTGAAGAACAAGAGAGCACCTTAGCTTCCTCTGCTCTGCTAGGTCCCTCCTAGCCAGGAGGTTTCAAGTCTAACCTTCAAACAATGTTCAGTTGCTTGACTGTAATCACCATACCAAGCTTCTGTCTGATAAAGTAGGGGCGGCACTACTCTTCTGGTTCTAGTCTTCAAAAATTCTTGCTTGTATTATGGAAACAGCTTAACTGAGTTCTTCGTCTTCTCTATTATTTCTGAATCCATTCTCCACACTGATTGCCGGATCTTCAGTAAGTTCTTTCCTCTTTTGGATCCTCAGTTCCCTTGACCTGAATGAGGTCTAGACTAAACACTCACTGATAGCCTATGTTTTCCTCCCATTACCCACCCTTCTCCTCCCCAGGGGGCCAACCACCTCCTCCTCTCTCAGCCTCTCTTTCCATCAACCTCCTTAACGTCTGAAACATTTGACTTCCTTCCCCTCACTTGAACTCCTGAGTCTCTTTTCCCTTTTAATACTGTGTTCAGATGCTTGACATTCCCTAACCAGGTCTTTCTCGTGTGTTTGTGCGTGTATGTGTGTTTGGGGCATGGCATGTAGGGAATGACACACAGGGACTTTCCACTTTCCAGGATGGATAATGAAAGTTGGAGTTTCCAATCAACTTCCCCTCCCCTTTTAAGCACTTAGCCTAGTTCTAGGCCCCTGTAGGCTCTAGAATATGAATGAAGTAATCAGTGAGTTCCTTGAACTCCTAGAGGAAAAGGGCCACTGCAATGTCAAGGAATGTGATTGATGTCATTGCTGAGGCTTTCTGGGGTGTGTTGTTCTTCTTTGGGTCAATTGCTCAGCTCCAGAAAATGGTTTGGGCAGGGAACTTTGCTTACCTTAACACTTATCAATGAATCTTGACAGCAATGGGAGAAGCTGAGGCACATTGACACACGGACCCCGTTGAGCTGGGAAAGCAGAGGGGTACAGAATAGGACTGCTGACTCCTGAGAGAAAATGCAAAGCCAGTCCTTATGCAACACTGCTAGACTCATCCATTGTCCTAGGAAGTTTACTTCCTTTCTTATCCTTTTATAACATCAGACTGGGAAAGGAACTTGGAAGCCCAAGAGTTCAGCCCTTTCTTGTTACAGAAGGGGAACCTCAAGCCCAAAGAGGGGACGGGGCTTATCCAAGGCTACATAGTGGTCAGAGAGGGAGTTAATCGCAAAGCTACGACTAAAATCCAGGTGTCGTGACCATCCCTCCCAAATATCTTTTTCACTGCCCCAAACTGGCTCATCATCCCTGAGGTATACATTGCCCTACCTCACAAAAAATATTCAGAGCATGCCTCCACACAGTTATCAGTGGATACGAGAAAGGATAACTATGGCCTATCACTTTCGAACTAAAGCTCAGACTTAACTAGATGACTGTTACAGTCTAGAACACCTCTATGCTGGGATTCTGTGAACTTGACAAGAAGCAGGAAGGGTTCTGGCAGAGGTATCTTAAAGGAATGGACTAGGGTGTATCTAACCTGGTGGAATTACCAGAAAGTGAATCACATATCAGTAAATATGTTGCAGTGGGGCTACAGGATCAGGATTTCAAAAAGTTGGAGACTGATATTTGAAGGAAGAAAAGTGAATAGAGGACAGATATAGGAAAAAGGAGTCCATTTTTGATAAAAAATGAGGATTGAGCAAGGATGGGGACAAACTATGATGGGAAAAGTCAAACAGAATTCTGCAGAAGAGAACTGATGAAGCGTTGGAGAACCTGAGGCAGGTTAGCCAAGAGAAAAGTTTCAGGCGGACATGGGATCTTCAGATCTCTGAGTTGTTTGGGAGAGTAGTAGATTTGTGTGGCCTCAGTTGAGATCCATAGGTGGAACCACAGAAGAGTTCAGATACACGCAGGAAGAACTTTCGGAGAGTCAGAGCCGTTTTGACAGGTAGTGAACTCTCATTAGTGTAAAGTTGCAGTCAGGGCTGTAAGCCTCTTTCCAGGGTGCAGCCTAGGGCCCAGCCCTACTTGGGAGGTGGGGCCTGATGTCCCGGATGCGAAGGGCCAAGTTCTGTGAAGGGAGCGAGAGAGGAGGCAGGCAGGCCCAGGTGAGGGCTGGGATCCCCCACTGAGGCGCCCAGGCCCAGCCAGGCCCCCAAGTAGCTGGTGTGGCCGGGCAGGGCTGGTCTGGGCGGGGCGAGGCTGGCGGCCTGCTAGAAGGCGGGCGCGAGGGCGGGGAGCGGCGCGGAAGCCCGGCCACATAAAGGAGCGGGCGGTACGACGGGGGCGGCTCTTTCCTGGGTGGGGTTTGTGAAGTCGTGGCCCGTTAGCAGGAAGCCGAGCAGTCGTCCCGACGCTAGAGAGAGACCCAATCCGAGCCCCCAGTCCCCGGAGTCAGCCGTGTGTACTGCGTGCACAGCGCCGTCCGACAGCTCCCGGCCGAACTTCGCCAACTCTGCTGCCTTTGTCGCCACCATGCCCAAGACGGTGAGTGTCTGGGGTGGGCGCTGCCGGCCCTGGGGGCTCTTGCTGACCCTCGTAGCGCTTCGCCGATAGCTGGGGGCTTGGCCAACCACGCGTCGGGTCGCGCCGCCGCGCCCTCGGCCGAGGCCTGGAGCAGGGAGGGCGAGGGGCGGAGTCCGGTTCTGGCGCGTCCTGGAGTGTAGAGGGGTCCCGGGGTAGAAGTGTGGGCCAGGCGGGGCCGGCCTCTTTCTCAGATTCTAGTTCCTTGTGTCTGGAATGCCGTAGTAAGGAAGGTTTCCTTAAGGGCCCAAGGTCTCTTTTTACCCTCGAAGGGCCCTGGGCGCAGGGTAGAGAAGAATTCTCATCTGGAGGAAAACAGTTACCTCAGTCCAGGAATTGGCGCTTTTATGGAGCCAGGCTGCCTCAGACCAGGATGGGCCATGGGAACCGAGAAGCAAGTAGGAGGGTGGGAGCTACTCAGGGCGGATCCCGCACCCCCACTCACCTTTCCCACAGCCTCCCCAGGAAGCTTCAGCTGTTTCCCACTAGAAGAGGAGAGTTGTGGACAGACTCATCGAGGCCACTTACTCTTGCCCAGGAGCGCTAACACTTCACTAGACACCAGTCTGAAAGGAGGGAAGAAGACTTTGAGAAGACTGGTTTTTTCCTTCTCTTCACTTGCCAAATCCCTGCCTTTCCCATTACTCACTGGCTATTTCCTCCTGTCTACTCCAGACTGTTCTGTGAGGTGTGGACTCTTCTGTGGGGCCACACCTTTCTAGAGTGGTGGTAGCTTCTAGGATCTGGTCTCCACCCCACTGTTTTGAGAAGAGAAGAAGCCTCCTGGGAGTGGGGCCTAGGGGGGCCGGATGCCCAGGAGGGAGGGGGGAGGGATGTGCCTGAATAATGAGCTGTGCTTGCTTTTGTGCAAGTCATGCCAAATGGCTGCCGAGGCCCTTCCCTTGCTCTGGAAGGCTGGGTGACCACCCTGGCTTGAATCTCTTAGGCCAAGGAGCTTGTTGCACGGGCTTAGGCTATGCAGTTCTGCCGGACCCTTCTTCTGAGGACAGCCTGAGCCTTGTAGAACTGAGATAGTACTAGCAGTGGTGGGGAGGACTGAGGGTCCCTGAAAGAAATGGGTGGGGGACAGTACTTTGGGTGTGTGCCGAGCTTTGGTTGCCACGTTGCTGTGTTCCAACCTCACTGCCAAATGATTTTTTTCCTTTCCAGAACACTGTCCTTCAGAAACAGCAAGCTTTCAACAAGTGTATACTCCCACCATCTTGATCTTTTCATTGCTTATGGTTTTATGACATGGGGCTTTTCCACACACTCCCCACCCCCATCCTACATACACACAAAGTGAGAGAAAATGGTTTTGAAAAAAGAGGGAGTGGGGGAACAGTCTCTGCCTTACAGAGAATTATAAAAATCCTTCCAGGACCTTCTCTTTGGTTTTATCTCTGTGGTTGACTCCTTGGCTCTTCTTCAGGTGTGTCCTTGCCTAAATAGGTGTGTGGATCTCTGAGAATTGACGGTGCCCTGCAACACATGTGGCATCTCTCATCCTCAGTTCTGAAATATCTCTTATTTAAATGCAACTTTAATGGGCCTGGAAATGGTTTCAAAGTTTTCTAAACCACCATATCTCAGTGAAAAGTGGCAAAGAAGACAGCATGGTGATCTTCTTCCTGTTGTGGACAGAGATTGGAGTATGTATGAGCTGTTGGAGGTCAGGCCTAGGGTAGTGAAAGTATTTTTTTGCAGACTGACTGAATCATGCTGGAAGGAGAGGGCTAAATTTTGATAGACTGGAAGCTTTGGAGAATTTCCCATGCTTTTTGCTTCAAAGAAAGGTTAACTTAGTAGAAACAACTATTTATGCCTGTTAAGACCATGGAATCTTAACCTGAAAGGGATCTCACACACTATCTAGTAGATCTCTCTCTCTCTCTTTCTCTAAACTAATGAGGATATTTAGGCCTAACAGGAAAGGACCTACCACCTAAGGGCACATGATGACAGAATCAAGATCGGGGTCCATGCTTCTTGGTGCTCATCCCATTGACCCTCTATTCTCACTCACTGAAGTATTATTGAAGTTGAGCCCCTTCTCTTGCTCAAAGCAAATTGACGTGTATTTTCAGGACTCTGGTCCTTAGATAAAAGGAAGTAGATGATTTGGGCAGAGTAACTAATGTTGGTATTTGTGTGGTCTCCTGGTGAGAGTTCCAGGTGTCACAAAGTGCCTCCTGTTACTTTTCTCATTCCTTATCCCACTGTGAGGTATCCAGGGGCACACTTCTAGTTCACTGCATACCAGCTAGTAACTTTAATAAAGGAAGAAAATTCCTTATTTTCCATTCCTTCTTCACTAGTGTATGTGTGTGCATACTCGATCACTAAGTCATGTCCGACTCTTTGCACCCCATGGACTGTAGCCTGCCAAATTCCTCTGTCCATAGAATTTTTCAGACAAGAATACTGGAGTAGGTTGCCATTTCCTCCTCTAGGGGATATTCCCAACCCAGAGATCAAACCCACATCTCCTCCGTCTCCCTCATTGACAGGAAGATTCTTTTACCACTGAGCCATCTGGGAAGCCTACTTCACTAGTGTGCTTTAGGTTACTTCTGGAGCATGACAGATAAGATAGTGGAAAAATCAATTCATTCATTCATATGAACCAATGTCTACAGACTGTCCAGGCTTGGTTTCACTTTTACAGCCCATTTTCTCCCTTAGTCACCTCAGTTCAGTTCAGTTCAGTCGCTCAGTCATGTCCGACTCTTTGCGACCTCATGAATCGCAGCACGCCAGGCCTCCCTGTCCATCGCCAACTCCCGGAGTTCACTCAGACTCACGTCCATCGAGTCAGTGATGCCATCCAGCCATCTCATCCTCTGTTGTCCCCTTCTCCTCATGCCCTCAATCCCTCCCAGCATCAGAATCTTTTCCAGTGAGTCAACTCTTCGCATGAGGTGGCCAAAGTACTGGAGTTTCAGCTTTAGCATCATTCCTTCCAAAGAAATCCCAGGGATGATCTCCTTCAGAATGGACTGGTTGGATCTTAGTCACCTAGCTCCCTTTAAATCTGTTAAAACATGCCTTTCTGCATCCCTGCCCCCAACCAACTCTTGTATTCTGTGCCTCTACTTGCCAGTTTCCTGAGTCTACTTTAAGTAGCCAGAATATAGGAGCTTATTAACTGCCAGCTATACTTTGATGATGATAAGACAGCTATTAAAAAAAAAGTTTTCTCCCCTCTCTACCTTCTTTAAATTTTTCTTAGATCACAAAATCTTTGGGACTCTGTATTCCCTAAAAAGTGATTGTTTTGAATTTTCAAGGTGTTCCTGAAACCTTGGTTTATTGTTCTCATGGCAAAATTGAGACCCACAAATAGGATGGACTGATCTAGAATGATGCAGTAAGTCCGTAGAGAGGTTAAGATTTAAATCTGTGACTTAGTTATAGGATCATTCTTGGTAAAACCTCTTCTGTTTGTTGAGTTTTTAGCTCTAGCTTAACAGGTCAAGGGAAAGGTGATCAAATGGTCATTGATGGGACCATCCATGTGAGCAGATGTAAAGAACCAAGCTACTTAAAGTATATGAGTGCTTCAGGGTTTGCATTCAGCTAAACTTTAACAGGGGCATGGGGACTGTTTATTCTCCTGCCATTCCTGGCATTGCTTGAGCCACTCGAGTGGCACTAAAGTGGTACTTGGTGAATAGAAGGCAGAATATCAGTCTTTTAACCCTTGAATCAGCCCTGCCTGTAGACTTCAAGGGTGGACAAGGGATCAGGAATGGAGATTGTGTGAGAGACTGACTATTTGGATCTTGCATCTATCTGTCCACTTCTTTGGTTCTCCAGTTCACTTAGCCCTCTGTGAAAGTTTAGATGGTAGAGCAGAAACCATCTTGGAGATTTCCTTTAGGCTTTTTCTTGAATAGCTCTCTGGGCAGAGATGGGCTAGTGGGGCAGGAGAGCCTTTGTGCAACCCTCAAAGGTACCAGCTAATCTATATTCTGTCATCTTAGGCTTGGGGAAGGGAAGGCTGCTCTGTGAGTAGGTGACAGAGATAGTATGGATCACAGGTCTACTAACTCTTCATTATTATCTAGCTGCCTGTAACAGTAGCTTGTTTTAAGGGTGTTCTCTCTTTTCTCTCTCCTCTCAGGAGACTGCTGTACTGAATGATAGAGCTGGAAGGGATATTTAGAGGTCATTTGTTCTATTTCTCTGACTCCAATTCCAATTCTCTCTGGATAGGATCAGTTGACAGCTAGATTTACTCTGAAATTATTCTAACAGTGTTACCTGGCAATAGTATATATAAGTCCCTTTGTGCCTTCTGGGAGTCCCCCTCACTGGAATTCCAAGACTTAAGGTCCTTAGAAAGGAAAATATCTGGCTACCCACACTACTTGGATTGGGTCTTTCCTGTTTAAGCTGGTGACAATTGGCATCGTTACAGATTGGGAGCAGTCCGTTTCTGATATTTCAGAGACAGAACTGAATTTATCATGTGTATCTTTCCCAACTCAGGATATTTTCTCCCTGCTACCTTACTCTATTCTGCCCCCAAAGAAAAAACAGTATAAATGTAGTTTCTTTTGGTGCAGTCTGTTGGTCAAGTGAAAGAGGTAGTCTTATTATGATTGACTGGTTTTGCTGTTCATCCTTCCTCCTATTTCATACTTGATAGAGCTGAAAAAGTTTTCAGTTCCAGGTTCTGATGTGTGTTAGGAGCAGTCACTTGGAGGGTTAGCTTAGGACTGCATTAATTTGGAAGGTGAGTATTGGGAAATGACAGATCACACTGACTTGATAGATTTCCTTCTTTTTCCATGTAAGAAGGACATCTTCCCTGACCTTAGTTAAGTGATCCAAATGAAGTGGGCCTTTATGCAAGTTCTTTCTTCAGGCCCTCAGTCTCTTCAACTTGTCATAAGAGAACCGTATTAGTAATAGATATACTCTAGGGATGCTAAAGCTGAAACTCCAATATTTGGCCACCTCATGCAAAAAGTTGACTCATTGGAAAAGACCCTGATGCTGAGAGGGATTGGGGGTAGGAGGAGAAGGGGATGACAGAGGATGAGATGGCTGGATGGATTTACCAACTCGATGGACATGAGTTTAAGTGAACTCTGGGAGTTGGTGATAGACAGGGAGGCCTGGCATCCTGTGATTCATGGGGTCACAAAGAGTCGGACACGACTGAGCTACTGAACTGAACTGAACTGAGGGACCCTTCTAGTACTGATGTTCTTTTATAAATTGAGAAATTTCTNGATTTACCAACTCGATGGACATGAGTTTAAGTGAACTCTGGGAGTTGGTGATAGACAGGGAGGCCTGGCATCCTGTGATTCATGGGGTCACAAAGAGTCGGACACGACTGAGCTACTGAACTGAACTGAACTGAGGGACCCTTCTAGTACTGATGTTCTTTTATAAATTGAGAAATTTCTTTAGATATTGTCATTTATTATAGAGAAATATTTATCATAAATTGAGTAACTCCCTTAGTTTGATCTTATTTTCTTTTTGTAAGTACATCTGTCCATGGAATTCTCCAGGCAAGAACACTGGAGTGGGTAGCCATTCCCTTCTCCAGGGGATCTTTCTGATCCAGGGATTGAACCAGGTCTCCTGTATTGCAGACAGATTCTTTACCACCTGAATCACTAAGGAAGCCCCTACTGATATTCTTGAAAGCCTTGATGGTACAGCCCTCAAGCCTCCCATTTTTGTGTCTTCTTCCTTCAGACATTCTTTCCTTAAAATTTGAGTTCCTTCTTTGTACCAGGAAGTGTGCTAGGCTATGCTGAGAATACAGTTGAAGAGCAGTTGCTAAAAGGTATCTTCTTGTCCCCCTACACCTCTGGAGTGTTGTTTCTTCCTGAGTACTGGGTTCAGAATAGAGAGCTTCTAGCATTGGAGTTGATTTGTCTCATTAGTAGCTCTGACATGAACACTAGCATGAGTGTTCTGGGCAATTTCTTTTTGATTCTATGGAGGGGAAAGGGCTATATCTATGTAGGGAACAAGAAACCAACTGAGAGTATATTGTAAAGATTGAGGTTCACTGAGGAGCCTCAAACACTGAAAACTTGATGGATTTTCCCCTCTTTTCTTCTCACTGCCTGCCCAAAGCATAGCTCCTACCTGCCTGTCTCCCGCCCTGCCCCCATACCCCCAGTTCTGCTGAGAGGCTAGGAAGCTACTGAGTTATGTTTCAAATTTACTTTAACCTCAAGTGTGGTAGTTAGATATTCTGGTAGACAGTGAGGAGGTGGTGGGCATAAACCAACCTCTTAAGGTATCTACCACCAGTGCACTGAGGGCTGGCTATTGTGGGGTGCAGCATTTCAAATGCATCTGTACTTAGGATGACCCAGAGCTTCCTTAGCCTTAAGTTGTTTCCCTTTTAGATGATTGTTCTGAGTGGTCTGGGTTTCTCACAGAAGTGTTTGGAATCACAGAGTAAATGAGATGGCCTTGAAACTTTTTAGTTTAAGTTTAGTTTATATTTTGGATGAGTACCAAAGCCCAGGAAAGAGAAGTGATTTGAATGAATTGGTAATAGGGCTGTGGACTAAAATTCAACTTGTCTGACCTCACATAGGGGGGAAATATTGAATGTCTGCCTTTTAAATGGAAGGAACTCACTGCAAGATACCCAGCATTTTCTTCTTTTGTGCTACAGGTGACTAGAGACTTGACTGTAGGGTTAAAATGGTCCTGAGAGCAAGTCCTTCTGTGTATGTAGTGCTTATCTCATAGTTACTTTGAATGGAGATAATCCAGATGGTTCAGGCTCTGACCTTGCTTTGGGGATTGTTTGTAGCACTTCCCAGGAAGGTAAGTGTTTTGCTTTGACTGTGAAGCATGGTAGAAAGTAGATATGTGCACAGAAGGGAGGTAAGGAGAGGAGACTAGCTATGTTTTCCTGCTTGCAACTAGGCTTCACTGTCCTAAAAGTAGAGTAGAGTGAGTATTGAGTAGAGTGCTTTCTTTCCCATATTCATAGCTGAAAAGGTTAGCCAGCTTGTTTAGGGTCACATGAAGTTTATAACAGTATTGAAAGGAGAACTTGACTTTCCTGATTCCCAAGTTAGTGGTCTCTCACTGGACTTGCCTGACTTGAAAGGATGATGACTCTTTTTACTCATGGGACACCAACATCCAGAGAATTGGCTCTGTGGTGATTATATTAACAGTATGGCCACAATGCCACAATGGAGTTCCCCTAAATAGCTTCTGCTACAGCAGGTTTCAGTCAGTGGGTGACTCAGTTCTTCTGGGGCCTCAAAATGACTTTTTCCTCTTCCCGCCTGCCCCTAACCCAAATTTCGCACTTTCTCTTTGCCATTTAAAATTTTGATCTCTGACCTCTTTGTATTCTGACTCAGTGGTCCAGCTTGACATGTTCCTTGAGTTAGGAGATTATGGTACTTTCTTTCACTTTGGTGACAATATTTGAATACAAACTGGAGTCTCCTGACCTCAACTCTCACTACTTATCTCTAGGTTTTGTAGGCCAGACCCAATGAAGGTGCACGTGCCCTCAGTTCAGTTTAGTCGCTCAGTCATGTCCAACTCTTTGTGACCCCATGAATCGCAGTACGACAGGCCTGCCTGTCCATCACCAACTCTCGGAGTTCACTCAGACTCACGTCCATGGAGTCAGTGATGCCATCCAGCCATCTCATCCTCTGCCGTCCCCTTTTCCTCCTGCCTCCAATTCCTCCCAGCATGAGAGTCTTTTCCAGTGAGTCAACTCTTCGCATGAAGTGGCCAAAGTACTGGAGTTTCAGTTTTAGCATCNTCACTGAAACGTGTGCTGTCATGTGGGAAACGAATCGTCGGTCTATATTCGGTTCAGGATACAGGATGCTTGGGACTGGTGCACGGGGATGATCCAGAGGGTTGATGTGGAGTGGGAGGTGGGGGGGGGTTCAAAATTGGGAACTCATGTACACCTGAGATGAAAAAAAAATAAAAATTAAAAAAAAATAAATTACTCCCAGCATTTGCCAGTATTTATATCACTCCAGTGAACGTGAATAAGAAAAAAATCTAAAACCCTTAGTGTGGTATATATGGAGAGCCCTTTGATACCTGGCTACATCATAGCTCTGTCTCTAGACTCAAGTTCCACTTGTCCCCGTATGTACACTAACTATGCTGTAGCTCTGTGGGATCATTTCCCCAAGTAAGCCATACCTCTTATATCTTTCACCTTTAGTATATTTTTTTCTTTCAACTTGAAATGTCAAGTGTATCTTCCTCACCTCCACCTACTCTGACACCTCCACTGGATGCTTTAATTCTCCCTGTAGTATTAGTTGCAGTGTCTTCTGTGTACCCACTCTACTTTGTAAGAATTTCTGTTATGATACTTGCCATGTGGTATTGCAGCCATCTAGGCTCTCATTCTTCTCCTTTAGCAAAATGGTAGATTTGAAAGTTTCTAACTCTTCTTGCCTCAAGAAGGAGCTGTTGTTCAGGTAGAGATGGTTAGGGATGGGCAGGCCTTTGGAGAGCACATAGTCAGTGACCGACATGGAGAAGGGTAATATATGCAGCAATAATATATGCAAGGGATCCAGTGTTGGATGAGCACCTGGTAGGACATACTCTAGGCACCAATAATAGAGAAAATACACCTTGGAGAAGGATAGGGTACATTAGCTCCTTTAGGGAAGAGAGGCCTGAGAGAGTCTGTCTGACCTTGACCCACCAGTGCAAACTTCTCAAACCATTCCAATTCTCAGTTTCCCATCTGTAAAATGGAAAGAGTAATAGCATCCTACTCCTTAGGGTTATGGGTGAATATTCAGGCAATAATGCATCTGGAGGTGCTCTGTGAGGTATGGGGCACAGGGGAGGAAGAGTAGAGCTAGGGCACCCCATAATTTTTGTTCCAGTTGGCCTCTCTGTATGTTCTCTCTGTGTAGTTACTCACAAGCTTCTGAGCCCATAATGTCAGGTGCTATAATTTCCCTGAGCAAGCATTTCCATAGGTACCCCACAACCTGATGCTTTTAGTGGGATATATGTAGGGAAGTCCCATCTCCCCACTTACCTGGGCAACATGGCTCCAATTGGCCCCAGCACAACCCTACTCAAAAATGGCCACAAATGGCCGGGGAGGAAGGTACCATCTTCTCTTCAGCAACAAATGAGTGGTACTAGAGTAGAAGGTTTTCTAACATCTCTTCAGCTGGAGGTGTAAGTATTTATAGAAGCTATAGTAAAACTGGTCACCTTTCAGGCCTTCTGGCCTCAAATCAGCGAAGTACTATTAGAAGGACAGAACTCATGTCTTCATATGCTCTTCAGAGGCCTGCCCATCCCACCTGTCTTGTGCAAACAGCTCATGGAGAGCCTTAAGGTCTTTGGATAGAGATTCTTCTCCACCTAGTGTGGTTTTTGTTTTTACCACATACTAACCATGACTCCTTCCTGCTGTCCTGGCCATCTGAAAACCCTGAATCCACCACAGAATTGTATGTTTTATAAAGGAAGCACATTACCTGAATCTATGGAAGATCTGCTGGTCAACTATAAAATACAACAAGGGGAAGAGACTTGCCGAAGGTCATGCAGTAAGTCAGGGGCAGAAGCCAGTCTTTAAGCCAAGACTCTCAGGAGTGTATTCTTTTCATTCTATCAGCTTGTTGTTGTTAAGTTGCTAAGTTGAATCTGACTCTTTGTGACCTCATGAACTGCAGCATGCCCACCTTCCATGTCCTTCACTATCTCCTGCAGTTTGCTTAAACTCATGTTGGTTGAGTCTATGATGCCATTCAACCACCTCATCCTCTGTCTCCCCCTTCTATCAGCTTAGCTCATGAATCATTTGTTCAATAAATACATTAATAGCTACTACTATCAAATTGGAATTGTCTTGCACAGACTCCTTTGTTTAGGTCTACTAGAAAGCAAAACAACAGTTTCAGGGGCCCACTGGAAATTACCTAATGCGGACCTAGCTGGGCCCTGGCAGAATGGAGCTAAATAGTGCCAAGAAATGGGGAGGAGTTTTTCCCTTTTGTGTACCTTGAAGAACCTGTTTACCTGTGAGTGGGTAGCTTGTTCATAACTAATTTCCATTCCCTTTTGCCATGTCTCCACACAATACAGTAGTGTTCACACCAAGGGAGAATATTTAAATCAAAGTTTTTAGTGGAGTCTAACAGNTGGGGAGGAGTTTTTCCCTTTTGTGTACCTTGAAGAACCTGTTTACCTGTGAGTGGGTAGCTTGTTCATAACTAATTTCCATTCCCTTTTGCCATGTCTCCACACAATACAGTAGTGTTCACACCAAGGGAGAATATTTAAATCAAAGTTTTTAGTGGAGTCTAACAGGTAGCCATGAAATTAAAAGACACTTACTCCTTGGAAGAAAAGTTATGACCAACCTAGATAGCATATTCAAAAGCAAAGACGTTACTTTGCCGACTAAGATCCTTCTAGTCAAGGCTATGGTTTTTCCTGTGGTCATATATGCATGTGAGAGTTGGACTGAAGAAGACTGAGCGCCGAAGAATTGATGCTTTTGAAGTGTGGTGTTGGAGAAGACTCTTGAGAATCCCTTGGACTGCAAGGAGATCCAACCAGTCCATTCTGAAGGAGATCAGCCTGGGGATTTCTTTGGAGGGAATGATGCTGAAGCTGAAACTCCAGTACTTTGGCCACTTTATGTGAAGAGCTGACTCATCGGAAAAGACTCTGATGCCGGGAGGGATTGGGAGCAGGAGGAGAAGGGGATAACAGAGGATAAGATGGCTGGATGGCATCACTGACTCGATGGACATGAGTCTGAGTAAACTCTGGGAGTTGTTGATGGACAGGGTGGCCTGGTGTGCTGCGATTCATGGGGTTGCAAAGAGACACGACTGAGCGACTGAACTGAACTGAACAGGTAGCTATGTAAACATTTTTATGTCTTTGTGAAGCAACCCAGAATTTGGCCCTAGAGTACCAAGAATTACCCAGCTTTTTAAAATTTTTACTTTTTTGTATGTGTACTGCTCATGACAGCACCCTTATGGCAGAAGTCCTAGAGGAACTAAAGAGCTTCTTGATGAAAGTGAAAGAGGAGAGTGGAAAAAGCTGAATTAAAACTCAACATTCGACAAACTAAGATCATGGCATCTGGTCCTATCACTTCATTTCAAATAGATGGGGAAACAATGGAAACAGTGACAGACTTTATTTTCTTGGCATCCAAAAATCACTGCAGATGGTAACTGCAGCCATGAAATTAAAAGTCGCTTGCTCCTTGGAAGAAAAGTTATGACAAACATCTGCTAAGTCGCTTTAGTTGTGTCCGACTCTGTGCGACCCCATAGACGGAAGCCCACCAGGCTCCCCCCGTGCCTGGTATTCTCCAGGCAAGAACACTGGAGTGGGTTGCCATTTCCTTCTCCAATGCATGAAAGTGAAAAGTGAAAGGGAAGTCGCTCAGTTGTGTCTGACTCTTAGTGACCCCATGGACTGCAGCCTATCAGGCTCCTCCTCCCATAGGATTTTCCAGGCAAGAGTACTGGAGTGGAGTGCCATTGCCTTCTCCATAGATAGCATATTAAAAAGCAGAGACATTACTTGGCCAGCAATGGTCCCTATGGTCAAAACTATGGTTTTTCCAGTAGTTAGGTATGGATATGAGAGTTGGACCATAAAGAAGGCTGAGTGCCAAAGAATTGATGCTTTTTAACTGTGGTGTTGGAGAAGACTCTTGAGAGTCCCTTGGACTACAAGGAGAACAAACCAGTCAATCCTAAAGGAAATTAATCCTGAATATTCTTCTGAAGGACTGAAGCTGAAGCTCCAGTCCTTTGACCACCTCATGAAAGTGGTGGCCACTCTCTCTCAGGAAAGAGCTGACTCATTAGAAAAGACCCTGATGCTGGGAAAGACTGAAAGCAGGAGAAGTAGACAACAGAGGGCAAGATGGTTGAATGGCATCACTGACTCGATGGACATGAGTTTGAGCAAGCTCTTGGAGGTGGTGAAGGACAGGGAAACCTGGCGTGCTGTAGTCCATGGGGTCACAAAGAGTTGGACACGACTGAGCAACTGAACAACAACTGCTCATTGTGGCATGGCCAGCAGGCAGGACTGAATTGGGTAATCTAATCCTGAGAAGTTTTTGCTCCTGAGGTTTAAGGATTGAGTTGGTTTCTCTTCTGAGAGATGGGTAGGGCCAGACATAGTTCTGGGAGGAGAGCAGGGAAATCCTATACATCATCATGTTGGGGCACCCAGCAGCTGTATTCTGTTGTTGTTCCTGTTCTCACCACTACTGCCACCATCATCCAGGCTGCCTTAGGTCCCAGACTGCCCATCTTTTCAGATTTGGTAAAAGGTAGGCTTTTCTGTTTTAGTAAAGGTAAGCTAATTTGAGGAGCAATAGGACTTACTTGTTCTCCCACACATTCCTTGAAAGAGGAGTATGGCCAGCATTTGAGAGATATAGGAGTAAGCCTACTAGATAGGATTGGGTGGCCTAAAATAGCAAGAGCCTTTGAGGGTCATCTAGTCTTTAAAGGACTTTTTCCATCTGTTCTTATAGTGCTGAGCTAGATACTGTATGAAGAATATTAACAGACACAATCTGTGCTTTTTGGTAGGGCAGACAAATAAAATCAGACTTTATTTTACAATTTTTGATTTGTTTTTTCATTATGAAACTGATACGTATTTGCTGTAGAAATAAAATAGCACTGAAAAATTTAAAATCTCCTGTCTTCTGCCCTGACTATTCTCTAGAGACAACCAACATTTGTGTAAACTAGTTAGTTAATGTGAACTTAGACTCCTCTTTAAATGCATTTATACACATAGAACTTTAAATACATACACAATATAAATCCATACTGTTAAACTACTTGTTTTTTAAACTTACCACATGGTGTGTAACTATTCATATCAAATCAGATTTTAGCATCTGTGTGGGCTCATTAATAATTGATTTATCAAGTGAATAGAACACTTAAAAGCATTTAAAAGTTTTTCACAAATGAAAAGGGCTTATATTTTTCATAGAATGGAAAATAAAGAGAACACTATAAGGGTCTTCCTACCTGAGACCTGAGAGAGAAGGATTTCTGGAGAAGGTAGGAGTTGTGGATGCTTTTGTTGGGATGAAGAATAAAATGAGGATAGCTGTTCCCCTTTTCAAGCTCTGTAGGCCCCACTTTTAGAGATTGCTGTGATTTCACCTATGCTTAAGTTATCTTAGTGGAGTGATTGGTGGTAGTGAAACAAGAGGGAAGGTGGAAGGGCACGATCTATAAAAGAAAGATATAGTCATCAGTTCAGTTCAGTTCAGTCTCTCAGTCATGTATGACTCTTTGTGACCCTATGAATCCCAGAACGCCAGGCCTCCTAGAGTTCACAAAAACTCACGTCCATCAACTCAGTGATGCCATCCTGCCATCTCATCCTAGGACATGACAAAAACTGGTCAGAACCAACTAGGTCCAGGATGGTGGAAGATTTGCTTTCCAGTAGATCTTGAGTGTCATTACTCACTGTAATACATTAGCATGCTAAATGACACATCCAACAACATGACAGTTCTGTTGTTGTTGTTCAGTCTCAGTCGTGTCCAATTCTTGCAGCCCCATGGAGAGCAGCCTGCCAGGTTTCCCTGCCCTTCACCATCTCCCAGAGCTTGGGCAAACTCATGTCCACTGAGTTAGTGATGGCATCCAACCATCTTGTCCTCTGTTGTCCCCTTCTCCTCCTGCCCTCAATTTTTCCCAGCATCAGGGTCTTTTCTGATGAATTTGCTCTGAATGAGTTTGCTCTTCACATCAGGTGGCCAAAGTATTGGAGCTTCAGCATCAGTCTTTCTAATGAATATTCAGGGATGATTTCCTTTAGGATTGACTGGTTTGATCTCCTTGCAGTCCAAGAGTCTTCTCCAACACTACAGCTCAAAAGCATCAATTCTAAAGCATTCAGCATTCTTTATGGTCCAGCTCTGACATCCATACATGACTACTGAAAAATCATAGCTTTGACTATATGGACCTTTGGTGGCAAAGTAATGTTTCTGCTTTTTAATATGCTATCTATGTTTGTCATAGTTTCTCTTCCAATGGCCAAGTGTCTTTTAATTTCATGGCTGCAGTCACCATCTGCAGTGATTTTTTGGGGCCCAAGAAAATAAAGTCTGACAGTTCTGAGGCTCAGCATAAAAGGCCAAAAAGTCAGCAGTGGCCCAGTTCCTGGAAATCCCCACCCCTTCCCCAAAATAATTGGGATAATCCTCCTACTCAGTAGCCTAAGAAATAACCCAATGTGTAAAAACTAACTACCATATTTCAGGACTCTCTTGCTTTCTGAGATGGCTCGTTCTTTGTCTGTGGAGTGTGTTTTTCTTTAAACAAATCCACTTCTTATCTATAACTTTATCACTGATCTGTGATATGATATTAGGAACCTCAGATTTGCCCAGGAATAGTAGGGTAAACCACTTCCCTGTGCTTAAAGTAGCTCCTCTCCCTTTTCTGTGGTTTTGCCAATTTGGAGTAGTTTAATTCCAAACAGTACATGACTGAGAACCCTGTTCCTAAGACCTATTCTGGGCTGCTGTAGCTATCTGGGGTTGAGGAAAGAAGCTCTGCATGTGTGTGTGTCTGTGTGTGTGCATGCGTGCACACACATTTTGTTGGTGTGCACATGCCTTTCCAGTCTTCCCCAGAGAAGAATAGTGAAGTTGGATTAGAATCTGCTCTTCCCATACTTACCAGGGATCTTGTCTAGGTGGCAGCAAATTAGAATTTTGCAGAGTGTTCTGCTATAGCTGAGGCATCTAATTGAAGAGTTGAGAAAGAGTGATTTTTGAAATGCAAATAAATACAGTTGACCTTTGAACAATAGGGAAGTCAGGGCACCCCCCTGCCCCACCCATGTACTACCAGTTGAAATTCTCCTTTTAACTATACAGTTGGCCCTCAGTATCCTTGGTTCTATACCCACATATTCAACAACCAACTACAGGTTCAGCCAACCACAGATTGTGTGGTACTGTAGTATGTATTTATTGAAAAAAATAGGCTTCTTAAGTGGACCGGAACAGTTCAGAGCCTGTTGTTCAGGGTCAACTGTTCAGTAGCTCAATTGTGTCCGACTCTTTGTGACCCCATGAACAGGGGCATGCCAGGCCTCCTTGTCCATCCCAACTCCCGGAGTCCACCCAAACCCATGTCCATTGAGTCGGTGATGCCATCCAACCATCTTATCCTCTGTCGTCCCCTTCTCCTGCCCCCAATCCCTCCCAGCATCAGAGTCTTCTCAAATGAGGCAGCTCCTCGCACCAGGTGGCCAAAGTATTGGAGTTTCAGCTTCAAAATCAGTTCTCCCAATGAACACTCAGGACTGATCTCCTTTAGGGTGGATCTCCTTGCAGTCCAAGGGACTCAGAAGAGTCTTCTCCAACACTACAGTTCAAAAGCATCAATTCTTCGGCGTGCAGCTTTCTTTACAGTCCAACTCTCACATCCATACATGACTACTGGAAAAACCGTAGCCTTGACTAGATGGATCTTTGTTGACAAAGCAATGTCTCTGCTTTTTAATATGCTGTCTAGGTTGGTCATAACTTTCTTTCCAAGGAGTAAGCATCTTTTAATTTCATGGCTGCAATCACCATCTACAGTGATTTTGGAGCCCAGAAAAATAAAGTCAGCCACTGTTTCCACTGTTTCCCCATCTATTTGCCATGATGTGATGGGACTGGATGCCATGATCTTAGTTTTCTGAATGTTGAGTTTTAAGCCAACTTTTTCACTCTCCTCTTGCACTTTCATCAAGAGGCTCTTTAGTTTTTCTTCACATTCTGCCATAAGGGTGGTATCCTCTGAATATCTGAAGTTATTGATATTTCTCCAGGCAATCTTGATTTCAGCTTGTGCTTCCTTCAGTCCAGTGTTTCTCATGATGTACTCTGCATATAAGTTAAATTAGCAGGGTGACAATAAACAGCCTTGATATACTCCTTTCACGATTTGGAACCAGTCTATTGTTCCATGTCCAGTTCTAACTTACTTCCTGACTTGCATACAGGTTTCTCAAGAGGCAGGTCAGGTGGTCTGGTATTCCCATCTCTTTCAGAATTTTCCACAGTTTATTGTGATCCACACAGTCAAAGGCTTTGGCATAGTCAATAAAGCAGAAATAGATGTTTTTCTGGAACTCTCTTGCTTTTTCCATGATCCAGCGGATGTTGGCAATTTGATCTCTGGTTCCTCTGCCTTTTCTAAAACCAGCTTGAACATCTGGAAGTTCACAGTTCACATATTGCTGAAGCCTGGCTTGGAGAATTTTGAGCATTACTTTACTAGCGTGTGAGATGAGTGCAATTGTGTGGTAGCTTGAGTATTCTTTGGCATTGCCTTTCTTTGGGATTGGAATGAATACTGACCTTTTCCAGTCCTGTGGCCACTGCTGAGTTTTCCAAATTTGCTGGCATATTGAGTGAAGCACTTTCATGGCATCATCTTTGAGGATTTGAAACAGCTCAACTGGAATTCCATGACCTCCACTAGCTTTGTTCATAGTGATGCTTCCTAAGGCCCACTTGACTTCACATTCCTGGATGTCTGGCTCTAGGTGAGTGATGTGTACACAGTTTATTAAAAAAAGTCTGGACCAGTGACCATTCCTGTTCTTAGAAGCTTGCTAGTTTGAGGGTATTGATCATGTTGAAGAAGCCAGGCCAGGCAAGGAGAAGCAGGATTGCCAGAAATGCAGGCTCTTTTGTGCCCATTCATAACATGCCCCACCCTTCTCTTGTCTTCTTAGTTCCCAAACTTTCACAGTGGGTGGAGCAGAGCTTATGCTTGCCCAGCTTTCAATCCTGGATGCTCTGCCATCAGAGGTTGACCTTAACTAGACCAGGCCTACTATAGGCCACTGCAGGCATTATTGTCTTCCCCTTTAGACAAACAGGAAGCTGCCTGCAAACTGAGTGATTGGAGCTTTCTGAATCCTCATGGGGCAGGGAGAGCAAGTGTCTGAGGTCATATTCTAAAAAGGGAAAAGGAATGACATTTTAAAAATTTCTTGGGCTACTTGAGAAGGCTTGGATCCAAAGTATCTTTAGGCATTTGTTGTACTCCAGGCTTGTAGGAAGATCTGTGTTTCCAACACTTATTGGTTATGTGACCTTTTGGAAATCCCTTAACCTCTTTGAACCTACCATTCTTCATTGATAATGTACAGATGATAATCCACAGTGTTGACGGAAAACTTGGATAACATTAAAAAGCTCATGAATGTTCTGTAGAAAAGCAAGCATATAGGATTTACGTGCTCAGAGAAGCATAAATCGTATTTTTACACCCTCAGTTGACAAAGGCAGTAAAATGTGGTCAATGGATAAAAGACTTTCACTTCACCATTAAGAATGGTTCTGATCCTTAAAAGAGTAAGCCTCAGTTATCAGGAAAACATCACTTTTGTAGAACAGATCATTCATAGACCATTTGGGACCAAAGATGTATTGCCATATAATCAGCTCTCAACTATCCATAACAAAAACATTCTTCTCCTAGCTATGTGTGGACTGCCTGACCTAAGCCATATGAGTCCAGAGAATGCAAACTCCCTTGGCTTTTGTAATAGTCCAAACAAGACATAGTTATGTAAACATTTCCAAAAAAATTCTTAAAGTGGTTAGATCGCTACTGCTGAGTTTAGGGAGTAGCTAGCTGTCTGCTTTCCAAGTAGTTCCCTGTTTAAAACAGCCTTATCAGATATGAATTGAAGGAATTCCTATATAGGTTGGCTGGCATTGTTCTGAAATTACTTTTCAATGTTCCTAGCTATACTAAGTCCATGTATGGACCAAAAGAATGAAAGCCCCTAACCCAAATACTGATAATTATGTACATTTGTGATATGCATTGTTGTTGCCAAAACCATTTTTACCACTATAATTATTTTTTTTACCACTGTAATTATTATGTCATTTGATACTCATTAACTTTCTCCAGTTAGCAAGTTAGGAATGATTAATGCTGCTTTTTGTATGGGGAAACTGAAGCTCAGAGAGGTTAAGTGACTGCAGAAAGCACTCAGATAATGAATAAGGGAAACAGGACTTGAGTGGGAGACAGAAGACTTTGACTTTAGACTGCATGGTGTAGAGGGCGTAGAACAGGGGAATGAGTATTGTTTCATAAAGGCCTGGACTTAAGCCATAGTCATGATTAAGCCAGAGTTCTGAGGCTAGAAAAGAAGTTGCAGCTTTAAATTAGGCCCTTTCCCTGTTCTAATAGTTGCTAAACTCCTTTTAGTCTCTCCTAAAATATCATGGGGCTTCCTTGGTGGCTCAGTGGTAAAGAATATGCCCACTAATGCAGGAGACACAAGAGATGTGGGTTCGATTCCTGGGTCAGGAAGATCCCCTGAAGGAGGACATGGCAACCCACTCCAGTATTCTTGTCTGGAGAATCCCATAGACAGAAGAGCCTGGTGAGCTACAGTCCATGGGGTTGCAAAAGAATCAGGCATGACTTAGTGACTAAATAATAACAACAACAAAATATCATGAGTGAAGAATAAAATTTAGAGAGAATTACAGTAGTTGGTGTCTCTGAGTGGATGTCCACCTGTCATATTGTTCATGTTCTGCCTGCTAGGGGCCTGGCCTGACACTTGTTTTGCAACTGGCTTTCTGTCACCCTTCTTGCTGATGTCAGACCACTGTCTTCAGGGCTGGTTGAGCTTTCCAGCTGATTGGGCCAATAATTTACATGACTTTGCTTTTCTCTTGGACGCAGAGATGTTGCTTGTTAGGAAGTGAGAATTGTTTGAGGATTGCTTAGGCCTAGCCAACATAGGGTCTTGTTTGGATCTTGGTGGGAACACGAGCATTGGTCCAGCTTGTTGAGTGGAAGATGTATTGGGAAATTGTGAAAAGAGCAGTCTTCTGAAGTTGAAGAACTGGAGTTTAGTCTGAGCTCTGCTGCTAGCTTCCCAGAGCAATCTTGGCCAGGCCTTTGCCCTTTTGGGACCATGGTGTATTCTACAAAGAATTGGTTTGGCTAATGTCTGAGGGCCATTCCTGCTCTGAAAGGCTGTAATATATTCAGAGATGTTACATTCCCTCAGTAATTGCTCCTGGTCTGCCCCACCTTGGGTAGGGGGTTTGTGGCACACATATGCTCTCATTCTGTGTGATACTGGTCCAAATGGCAATTCTACTAGCTCTGAGAGGTTGAGAGTAATCAGCTACACCTGGCTTTAGAGGAGAAACCTTCATAGAAAGGCTTTGGAAATCTTATGGAATATATAATTGGGTGGAGGGTTAGGCAGGCAAGGGTGGCAGAAATCAGACATGGTCTGATCTGGGTAAGGAGAGAAGAGGTGCGCTGGAAAGGTAGTTCTTGGGGAGCTCACCAGAAACAGGCAGTAGGATGATATCATGGGGTAGACAGTTTAGTGTAGTTCCTGTCCCAAGTAGTTGGTAAGCCCTCAGGAATGTGACACTGTCACTAGGAAATATGTCACTGGAGCAGTCAAAGGCTGTGGAAACAGCTTTCCTTTGTCACCATCCCCATTGTGTAGTGTGAGGTTCTTGGCGGCAAATGGAAAACCCTGTTTTGTAATGGCAGATAGGGCCGATCCTTCAAAAGAAGACAAAATTCATAATGCTTGCTTAATGTCAAAGCATGTGAGATTGAATTTACTAGTGTTGATACATTTTAGGTTTTTTTTTTTTTTTTTTTTTCCCTTGTGGATTTGAAGCAAGGTTAGGAAAAGTGGGAAATTTGAACTCATGACCCTAGTGGCCCTAAGGGCTAGAATGAAGGTGGAGTTTAACTGTTAGGGCTGCCTTCCTTATAGTAGAGTGTTGAGTTCTTCATGGAACCAGCCCTCTGATCCAGTGGGAAAGTCTAGCTTGCCTATACAGTTAGTTGATCTTGGCCAGATTGTGGAAGCATGTTGTAAACTCAGGTCTTGGCTTAGGGCTTTGGTCATCAGTATTGTTTTTAAGAGCTCCCCTAGGATATTCTAATTCTGAAGCCTCTCCATGTTACATCAGAGAAAACTGAGCCTGAGAAATGAAGGTCCATACTGGTGCCCACACAGCATGAATATAGCTGAGCTGAGCTGAGACTGTATAGGGCTCTTTCCATTCCATTTGTAGCTGGAAGTAAAGGTAACCCAGACAGCTCATTCAGGCATCCTCTAAACTTGGTTTTGGGGCCTGGATGAGATGGGAGTTATGCACCATGCCACCTGCTCCAAGTACTAGAGGAAGGGATGAGGTTCAAAAAACTAACTGGACCCCAGGGAGGTAAGGAGCTTTCTTTAGAGTTCAAATTCGGTGTCTGGGTATATGCATACTGGTGGTGGTGTGGGAGAAAGGATAGGACAGGATGGAAAGTGAGTAATGCTGTGGGCACCAAGGCATTCAGTTAGTGGGAACATTACAGAGAGTTGGTGAGTAAGAGCCCAAGGAGTTGGTGACCTCATTCCTCAGTTACAAATAGAAGTGCTGGGCTGGGACCCTGCCCTATGTCCAAGGTAAAGTGCTTTGGAACTGAAGACTGCTGATTCTCCACTTCCTGCTTAATTAAGCTGGATAGCCTTTATATCTGACTAGGTCCCAGTCCTTGCTGCTCCTATACTTTCAGAGTATACCAAGCTCTGTCATAAGCCCTGGCACCATATCACAGTCTAGTCTTTTATTATTTTCCATTGTTTTGTATGTGATACCTCAATTAAAGAATAAATTCCTTTTATGATAGGAAATAGGACTTTGTTCCTAGTCTCTCCAGGAGCACATGAAGGTACTTAGTAGAGAACAAGGCAGCACTTGGAGGATATCTTGGTTTCTTTTCTCCCTGCCCCAGCCTCCAAATAAACTTTTGATTTGAAGAGAATGGTTCCTGGAGCTTTTGGGTAAATATAGCACACACTGCATTCTGAAGGATCTACTCATTACACTTTTTCACTACTAGATGAGGAACCCTTTGAAATAGGGGCTTGTTATAAGCCCTGTATTCTGTATTCTCAGAGATTGCTGGAATCTCTGTATTCTCTTATTCTCCATATTCTGTAGTGCCCTGCCCCACACTTTGCAGGTGCTCAGTAGCTGCTGAATTGATCTGAAGGCATTTCTTCTCCTGTTCCCTCCCTTGAGTCAGGCTAGTTTCTCTGGAAACCTTCTATTTCCTGGGGGAAGAATCTGAAAGCTAGTGAAGAGCAAGGGCTGTATCTGAACATTGGCTGTCAGTGGCATCCCTTGTATCCAGAAGCCCACAGTTCTTAGTATTAGTTGACTTTTAGGGTACACATACTTTCAAATATATGTTTGTTTGTTTTCCTATGGGAGGGCAAGTATGAGGAGTCAGGGCATGGAGTGAGAGGTTAGAAGGTGGGCATTCCTGAATGGTTTCTTTTTACCACTTCCTTGTGAGAGAAGTGCTAACTGGACCCTGAAGTACCTAGACGTCCAGAGGAGAAAGGCTTGTTTGCAATGTTGGCCACTAATGGAGGTCTTTATCCTTGGAGTTTTGTGGTTAGCATTAGTTTCATTCTTAGCTTTCCCTCCCACTGAGTTTGGCAGCTCCAACTTGATTTCCTTTTGTTCTCCAAGTGTTTTCTAAGGGGATAGAGAGGGAAGCAAGCCACATGTGTCCCTTTGTTTCTTGAGCCCTTAATAGGCTGGCTGAGAAGGTCTCCTTCTTCCTTCATACATGCCTCTTGCTCTTCAAGACCAGATGTTTGAGCCAGAGGCCTAGGGATCAAGCTATCACTGACTCAGCCCCTGGTCTGGGGCCTGTTATTGAAGGGGTTCAGCTTGGCACAGGGCCCTGCTGGTATGTGAATGAGCCTTTCAGAAATTGATGATTAGTAGTCTAAGCTTATTATCTCCCCTCCCCACCAATACCCTTACTTAGGAAGGGAATAGGCTACTGTGTATGATGATCTGGTCCAGTTTTATTTGGTTAATTTTCAGATAAGACTCTTGCTGCCCATCTTCTATGGAAAGTAGAATGTGAAGGAGCTATTGGTTCAGGTTTGAGATCTTGCAGATAGTGAATGGAGTTACTAGTCCAGTCTAGCAATTAGCAAACTTGTCTGTAAGGCCTGATATTTTTAAGAACAGGCTTCACATTTTAAAAGCATCGTTAAAGAGAGAAAAAGAAGACTATGCAACACAGACCAGATGTGGTCCATAGAAGCAGTTTGCCAACCCGTGGTGCTTTATACTACCAATTTATTATACACCAATTTCTTATAAACTCATAGTTTCTCTTTCTTGAGCCAAGCACATGGTAGGCCTTTGGCTTTCTTGATTTATGACTGAGATGTTTGTAGCTAGCCTCTTCTGTGTTGGATGCTAACTAACAAAACCACTGTATCTCCTTCTGGTGTATACTTGGTGTCTTAGTCACTAGGGTTTAGAATTAGGATTGTATTCTTCTTGGAGGAGAAAGAACCTGACAAATGATGCTCTCCTCATCCTCTTTCTTCCTGTGAAAGACTTAGCTTTTCGTCTCGGATGGCCCCAAATCTTATAAGTAAGCAGCTCCTGTTGATGGTAATTACAGAGATTTGAAAACAAAATCACAAAAGTCCAAAGTTGAATACGACAGGGGATTCTGGAGCTGGGGCTAACTCTTCCTGCTCCTCCCCACAACACTTCATTCCTGGCTATTTAGCCTCCTAAAATCAAACATAACTTTTTGAGAAGATGCCTCCTTTGTGTTCTTTCCAGACTATGCCTGAACAGAAGGAATCCTGGGTAATTTTAGAGCAAGATACTGAGACTATCTGTTGTAGGGGTGATATCAGAGTGTAGCTCTTATCCAGACAGGGAGGCATTCTAAGCTCCATCTGGACCCTTTACATCTAACGTTCTGGAGGTTTGCATTTTGTTAACTGTTGTGTGTTTATGTGGGTACATGCCTGTTTGGGCACCCATGCCCATTCTTGCCAAGTGCCTGGGAATGGAGAGAGTATGGTGCCAAGGCTGAATCATTCTCTTGGAAAAGTCAGGATTATAAGGTGTTGTACCAGATTTGCTTTAGAATGTTTTCTCTTCTCTCTTTTGCTGCCCCTACCCTTCTCCAAACACACCTAGGATTGTAGTTCTCCTGTCTATGCTCCTTTAGACCTGGACAGCTCAACCACTGAGCTTCCTGAGGGGTAACCAGGGCTATTCCTCCTCTCTCCTTCCCTTCTGTCCCCAAAGCCCTATACCTCTACCCAACAGTATAGAAGACTTGTGGAATGTGTAAAGATGTTCTGACTCTTAGAGACTAGAGCATATTTGTGAATAGTCAGTGAATGAAGTTAGGTTAAATGGTTTTAAGGTGGCAGTTAATGGTGAGCATTCCAAGTAGAGTTGCCTCATGTTTTTCTCATGACTTCTTTGGGAGGATGTCTGGTCAGTATTGTTCAAGGTGACTTGAAAAAGGAGGATAGTAACCATAAGATAAATTAAGTGTGCTAATTGTGTAGAAATATTTTCAACCATTATTTATAGCTGCATGACCTTGAGTAAGGTATTTAGCCTTCTGAATTTTTTTTCCATCTTTATTTTTAAAATAATTTCATTTATTTATTTTTGTTTGTGATGGGTCTTCATTGCTGTTCAGGGGTTTTCTCTTGTTGGGACAAATGGGATGCACGGGTTTCTCATTGCAGTGGCTTCTGTTGTTGTGGAGCACAAGCTCTAGGTGTGTAGGCTTCAGTAGTTGCAGCACGTGGGCTCTAGAGCCTAGGCTCAGTAGTTGTAGCCCATGGGCTTAGTTGCTCTGTGGCAAGTGAAATCTTTCTGGACCTTGGATCAAACCCATGTCCCTTGCATTTTTAGCCACTGTTACCACCAGGGAAGTCTTTCATCTTTAAAATGGAGATAAAAATGATACCCAATTCCGTGGAATTTAGGAGAGAGAAAAGAGCTCATGCAGGATGTCTGGCATATTGAAGGTGCTTGATAAAAAGCCCTATTTCTCTTAATTCATTTCATTGTATTTTACTCTCTTTAAGTATTTGAGATAAAATAATTTTAGGACCCTAGTTTTGCCTTTTCCTCTAATTTGTAAATGTGCTCCCTGCATTGTACTATCTTTCACTGCAGCCTGTTGAGGGTAAACAATATAAGAATTTATGTGGGTATATCTTTTGCTCTGCAAAGAACCCCAGCTCTGGGGAGCCTTGAAAGTCCCAATATTAGGGAGTAGGGTAAAGGAGAAGAGGTATTATGAGACCCAGGTTAGATAGGATGGTTGTGGGATGGGTAAAAGAGAGAATATGCAGAGGGGAAAATGGTTAGAGGAACCCTTACTCAAGAAGGCAAAACAGTTTGTGAGTCCCTGCCCCTTTGCTGAAGCCAGGCAGCCATATCTGAGGCCCACCCCAGCCCTTGCTGTGCTGGTAGCTTTCACTTCCTGTGTGTGTGTGTGTGTGTGTGTGTGTGTGTGTGTGTGTGTGTGTATGTGTGTGTGTGTGGTAAGGTACAGGGGGAGGTCTTAGTCTGGTCACCCTCCCAGATATGCCTGTGAGTAGACAAGCTTTCTATGTGGACTGAAAATGGGTTGTAATGGGATCTCTCAAGATCTGGAGTGTGGTTCCCCTGAGGTTTGTGGAGGCTAGGGTAGGGAGTCCTCATTAAGCTAAGCTGATACCTTAGTGGGACTGTGTGGGGAAAAAAAGCCAGCTTCCAACATATATCTTGTATATTAGGCCATCTTGTCTGGCTTTGTCTTCAGGGATTTCTGTCTCTGCTTGTGGCACACCCCTCCCCACATCTGATGAACTGCTGTTCAATACTGTGGAAAGGTCTCTAGTGTATTCTCTTCTGATAGTTTCTGGCAAGAAGGTCGGGGAGCTGGGCAAAGAGGCCTTGACCCTTAACTTTGTACTTCTGGGAGAGATTTCACGAATTGGAAATTTTCCTGTGGCATTTGAAGGGCCTACATCGTGTTTCTTTCCTCTATGTCCTTGTACAGGCCATTTGTCTACCTGGAATACCTTGAGCTTCCCTTTCCCTTTAAAATATTTTCCCTGTGAAAATATTTTTATCATTTAGGACAAGTCTGCTCTTTTTCTAGAAACCTGCTTTTCTGCCTTCTCCATTATAGCCTGGGTCCCCTTTATGTTTCCACAGTTCCCTCTGATTATTTCTCTCACTGCTCTTGCTGTACGAGAGTATGTACCACATACTCATACTCAGTCACTGTCATGTCTGACTCTTTGTGACGCCATGGAGTGTAGCCCGCCAAGCTTCTCTGTCCATGGTATTTCAGGCAAGAATACTGAAGTAGGTTGCCATTTCCTCCTCTATCCCATCTTCCCAACCCAGGCATTGAACCCACATCTCCTGTGTCTCCTGCATTGGCAGGTGGATTCTTTACCACTGAGCCACCTGAAAATCCCTGTCCAACATGGTAATTCCTCATTTACTTGCAACCCCTCCCCTATAAGAAATACTCTCACATGCTCGCTCATTTACTTTGACATATGTACATGTGCAAACTTTAGAATTATCATCTCATGGCCTGGTCCATGCTGGGTGTCTTATAACTTAGTGGTGTATGGAACGAGCATGTGTATATATGTGACTGTCGGGAGTGGAGGTCCTTTCTGAAACACCTGAGGTAAGTAAGAGTTGGCCCCTTTTACTTTTCTAGGCCTTATTAGAATTATAGGTAAAGTTTTGGGCTCAGTTTGGATTATAGAATATCATCTATTGCCTGGGAGGCTGCTGGGTAATTTCTGTAGAGATTGTAGTGGGCCTTTTCCCTGCTGCTATCTAAAGAAAGTAAACCAAAGTTAGGGTAGGGATGCTTCTTACTCTACCTGAAGAACTCTGATGTATGTATGTGTTTGGAGTAAGTGGTTTCATGCATGCTCACCTTAGCATTAGGGGTACAAAATTTGTAAGTTTCTGGTGGTAGGGGTGCTAAAAACCCTGGTGTTGTTGGTTGGATAAAGTTAAACAGTTTCTACTGGTCTTAGTAAAATAGTAGCTGAGCTTGTGGTTTGGAGGGCAAGATGTGGCTTTATCAACTCAAAAAATAACAAAGCCACCTTTTAGAGAAGTTATGTTAACTGTGTAGGAACTATAACTAATAAGCTAGATGTCATGTCTCTGTTCTGTTACTGACTGCTCCCCCCACTGTTCCTTAAAACTTTTCTAAAACAGTCAGAGATGCACAGAACTCAAGGGCATTACTTGGGCTCTCTATAACTCTGCTTTCAGGAAGGTGACTATAACCAAAATGAAGACTGTGGCTACAAACAGAGGTACCCTAGGGCAGGTATGACACCAGATGCCACTTTTCAGCCTTTAACACATCCACTGGAAATGGGTGCTAAAAGTTGGAGTTTCCATAAGGATAAATCTTGTTCATTGATGAATGCTAGAGTTAGATTGGGCTGTAAGAGTAGGTGTAAGAAAGCAGCAGGCTGGTTGGGACTGGAGATGATTTGTTTAGGGGTAATTGACCAAGTTCTCCCATATAAACCTAGCCTGGTATTATACTCACTGAAGGTCTGCACTTAGTGAGGCAGCGCTGTGGAATGGCATCTGCCTTCTGATTTCTCACCCTGTATGAATGAGGAGGCCCTCCCTGAACATTCAGATGGAATGTTCAGCCACATTCTTTGCTACTTATAGTCTGGGAGAGGAAGACAAAGAGGAGTCAGGGTGTCAGCTGATTAGAGAGGAGTGAAGGGAAATTGAACAATGAGTGGGCTCAGACTGGTATCCTCTCTCCATTTCTTCCTCTGATCTTGTTGGGAGAACTGTTTCTATTGGCCTGAAGTCATTTTCTTTTACCCAGTGGTCAAAGCAGTCTAGGCCCATTAAAGCCCTATGCAAATCACGTTGCTTTAGCAGAAATGTTGATACTGGCATCTAAAATCCATGTGTAGTGAAGCTTCAGTGATATTTGGGATCCTTTTAAAAAATTTACTGTAGCTTTGCATCTCCTGGTTCATTGATCAAGAAAGAGCATTGGCATGCTTTCTTTGTTTCCAAATATAGAAGTTGCCAATTTGTGTTTCCTCAGAAAATTCATTTTTCCAGAAGTACTTTGGACCATCACCATCTTTCTGTAGACATGGATCCTCCAGTGTGGAAGATGCCCCCATGGTTAGCTGGTCACCCTTCCTGTCCTTTTCTGTGAAAGTGGGAGGTTACTGCAGATTTTTCAGCTTGATCAAGCAGATTACTCCAGCTCCCTCCCCAGGCAACCAAAGCCTCCTCCAGGGAGGGGAAGTGTGGTAATGACTTTATCTTTCCCCAGGCAGCCACATGTTCTCTGAGAACAGGATGTGGGTAGGGCTGGGCCCCAGTCACAGGGTATGGGGGTGGGCGCGGGAAAGTGGGCTGGTAGTGTGGCCATGTGGGTTGATGCCTGCCTCCTTGGCTTTGAGAGGCATGAAGAGCCCTTCTGTTCTCAAGTGTTAATTCATGTATACACCCACCCACCCACCCACCCACCCATGACATGTCCGTGTTCTTACTCTAAGAGAGAACTGTAAACACCTATGAGTGAGGACCAGCTCTTCAGGCTGGAGAAACTCAATGGCAAGGAGTGGGTGGGCTCAGGCAGCCTGCTGTACCAGCCCATGCCTTGTGACTCTGTAGCCATAGGCCATTTTGGCAAGGTTTTGTCGAGGGAGCTGGGCTCCAGTGGAGAATGTGGTTGCTTTGTTGCTTCTTCCCAGGCCCTTGTCAGTCCCCTCCCTACAGATGGCTCTCTAGCACACTGAGGTGATTTGAATGTTCAGTTTGCTTCTGGCCCCGTCCTCTTCTTTTCCCTGCCCCCACTACTTCTGCTGGGGACCTTTGGAGATGTGCTGCCTGGGGTGGGGAAAAGAGGATGTAGCTAGCTTCCTGTGCAAGGGAGGGTGGGGCGCCCGCCTTCCTGCCTGTCTGCCCACCCTCCCAGCTGCCAGTGCTTGAGGAACCGACTGTAGAGTTAAGTTCAGAGTCATCAGAGGCATAGGGGCTCTCTGGGGCATAAGGATGAGGCTTTGTTCTTCTTGGTCTCTCTTTACAGTTCTCCACCAACAGGGATTGCTGGGCTCCCTTTTCTTAGAACCACAAGGCAAAAAAGTACTTTTAGGCACCAACTGGTCCAACCATCTCATACCACAGATAGGAAAACTGAGCCCCAGGGAGTCTTTAAGTCCCCTAAGGAATCAGTGGCAGAGTTGAGTAGAATTTTACAAGGTTAGAACTGAAGCTCCCTCCCTCTCTCAAGCTGCTGGTCCAATGGTTGGCAAACTGTATTTGGCCAAGCTGCTTGGGATAGCCTTCCTTTGACCAGAACAGTTCTACTTTTATGTACATTATATCTTGAAATTTCGTGTGATTTTCTTTTTGGGAAAGTGAAGAGGCAGGAAGCTGCTGAAAAAAGCAATAAAGTTGATAACAACTGATCAAGACTTACCCAGTACAGTTGGTCACACTTTGACCTAGGAGGAAGGGACTGTCTCAGGGTTAGTGGTCCACTGTTCTTGGCTGATTGCTTCTAGCTAATAGTGTGGCTCCCTCAACTATAGGAAAGATTGTTCCCATCCTGTGTTGCCTTGATCTTTTCCCATCCCAAGGAGAGCCCCTCTTGTAGCACCCTGAGACAAGAGCTAGAGGCCATTAAATTTATTGGATGAAGTAAATGATAGCAAGTAAGCCTTTGGAAGGACCTTCTTGCAACCTTAAATAAGAGAAAATTGGGAGGGCAAAGTTCCAACTTCGGGGGCCTGGGTTCTAGTCCTGTCTCCTTCACACTTGGACAAAGTGCCATTTACCTCACTGAATCTCCATTTCTCCTGTCTATAAAATAGTGCTGATCTGTACTCTGCCTTTTGTACAGACTTGAGTTCAGCGAGAGAACGCATGTGGACAAGTGTCTTTTTTTATTGCTTAACTGATTTTAACGACATGACATAAAACCCTTACGCCTGGTATAATTGTTAGGTAAAATACATAGATGAATACTGTCTTCTTTTAAAAATATAAAATAAATAAGACGTGAAAGTAGGCAAATTTCCATTAAATGAATGAAAAAATTTTGAAAAGTTTTGCTTTCCATATCATTTGAAGAAGGAAAATTATAATTTTAAACAATATTCAAGTTTATTAAACAGATTTTTTTAAGTTTTATAAAATGTTTAACTTTCATCACCTTCAAGGTTTATGTTGCTCCCAAATTTTGCATATAACTGAACTTTTCAAATCTGCTAACACCTGCTGAATTGATTACACTCTGGATTCTAAGGTATCAGTTTCTTCTTGCAATTTTTCTTTGCTTCTGCTAACATTTCTTGTGTTTCTTCCTAAGAATGGCTAATGAAAACATTACCAGTCTGATAAGGTATCATTAAGCAGTCATCTGCAAGTGTGATATCCTCACAAACATCTTCTAAATTTTGGAGTCATTTCTTTTTACTTCTATTTCTTTATTTAGTTCTATGATTCTACTTGTATTCTGTGCTAATTTGTGTATTGTAAGACTGACATCTGCAACCACCTTCTTCATGGTGGCTGCCATCTTGGGTCATGAGTGTCTTTTAAACTGTAAAGCACTGTGCACATGGGGTTAGGATTTTTATTGTATAAGGGTGAGTCAGAAGTCCTGCATTTGATAATGAGGTTGCAGGAGAAAGGTACCAAAATGTATCAAATATATAATACATGCTAGATGCCAAGCCAGGTTGTTTTGTATAAATAAAGGAGATAATGCTTTTCCTCACAACTATCTTGTGAGGTAGGCATTGTTACTCCCATTTTACTTGGAGGAAAATTGATGCTTCAAGAGATCGAGGGACTGGCAGTGCACCAAGGGACTTCCTCTAGAGTCCACACTGTCCGTCATATGTTTGTAAAGAGATCTTAAGAAAGTGCTGTGGTTTCCTTTGTAACTTTCCAACCCATTCCCTGATCTACTCCAGTGTCTCTCCTCTCTTGTTGGCTTCATGTCACAGCCCTGGGCTCTGTATTCCTTGCTTTCCTTGGTGGTACATACACCAAGTGCACTTAGGCGCCCTTGTTTGGCCATTAGTTGATGGAGGAGCCCTTTGGGTCAGCAACCTTTTTATTGATAAGAGGGGCTTCTTACTCCCCTGGGGAGCTGGTAGGAAGGGCCTAGGATGTGTTGCTAGAGCTGGCTCTTTTCCAAGGTCATGCAACTAAAAGAAAGTAGTTGCTTCCCTTCTTTGAGACTCAGTTTTCTCATTTTTAAAATGGGCCTACAGATGATTCCTTTATATGTGCTGATAAATGTTTCACAACAAACTCTCTGGTGAAGCCACAATTTGTACTGTTTACCAATCCCAATGGTATAAATAAGCGCACCACTTGTTGTTCAGTCACTCAGTTGTATCCAACTCTCACCATGGCCAATTTCAAACTACCAACACAGGATCCTTGAAGGAGGATTTATACAGAGATCAGCTCTAGTGTAAGTTGGTTCCAGTGCACTGTTATTGATTGTACCTATCTTAGAGTCCCCAGCCTGTCCCCAACTTCAACCTGTTCACATCTGTATGCAAGTACAAGGCTTGCTCCCTAAGTTCCCACAGCATCTAGGAAAGGGAGAGTATCGTTTAAGGTCTGCTCCTTGCCTAAAAGTTCTTTCAAGAGAGAATGTTTAAGGGGCATAGAACTTAAGAAGATTTTGATTGAGGCTCTAATTAGAGTATTTTTGATCAATGATGTTGGGCTACTGAGGTATTTGTACCAGTTGTTTCCTTCCACTGTCTAATTCTTAACTAGATGGGAAGATAGTGGAAGGCTCTGGACAATGGCCTGAGGGTTTGGTCATTCCAGAAAGCACTCAGCTTTCTGTTTGAAATCCCAAAGCCTCTTCTCCCTCTCCTGCCTATAGAGCCTGCTCTGCTGGGTTCTAACTTGAAGGTCCCAACTATGAGGATCTCTGGGCTAAAAAGTATTTTGGAGGATGGGAGATCTAGTTTGACCTCTCATCTCATCTCAATAGCATCTATGCCAGGTAATGTTCCTTTAAACTTCCCAGAGGATAAGAATCACCTGGGATAAAACTACTGCTTTCCAAACTCCTCCTCTGAAGTGTCTTTTTCGGTAAGTTTGGAGTGGGGTCCAGGAATCTAGGTTTTTAAACTAGTGCCCCAAATGATTCCCAACAGTTAAGTTTGGGAAATACCACATTGCCACTGCACAATCCTCTGCCACATGGATGTCATTTTGTCCATTTTACAGGTAGGAAGATTGAGAGATCATGGCTTGTTTTTCGCAGAGCTTGATCCTGCTCTCAGGTTTTTAGAGTGCATAGCTATGTTCCTTCTACAAGAGAGGAATTACTTTAGTAGGTAGAGAAATTGCTTTAGTATGTAGAGTAATTACTTTAGCCCCTGATCTTTTGTGGAGGTAAGCTGCATTTAACTCTGGAGAACCATTCACCAAGCCCACTGGCCTAGATGTCCCTGTAGTTACTGCTATCCACTTGGCTTTGTTTCCCTTCAATCGAGCATCCTACTGCCCATATTGACTGTTGACACCAGCCCTTGAGAGGCTGTATTCCATGCCAGAGGTTCCCAAATTTGGCTGGGCCTTAGAATTATCTGAATGTCTTAATTCTGATGTCTGGGCCCTGCTTCTTATATAATAATAAATCATGATCTCTGTGGGTGGGGCCAGGAAATCTGTCTTTAAAATTTTTCCCAATTGATGCTGATTAGCCTATCTACAGACTCATTTTGTGATTTTTCTGGATACCAGCTGAAGGAGTTTGGACATTTTGGTGGGTTGTGTTGGAGGGCTGGGAACCTGTGTATATTAATGGGACACAATTAGAGAAAATGATAAGGCAGAGCGTAGGATGAGGAAAGAAGAGCAGGGGTCCTTTAAAAGGACAAGGTAGCCTAGGTGCTCTGTTGTATTCTGCCTCACTTCAGGGCTCTGCTTCTTGGGGGGAAATCCCTATCCCTCCCATGAGAGAAAACATTTAAAATAATGCAAGGATGTGTGTGTTTCTGCCTGATATGCATGGCTTCAAATTGTCTAACCAACTAGAAATCTAATCATATTTTAGAGTTTCCCCCCAAATCAAAGGGCCCTTAGGCTAGAAGGGCTTTAAGTTCAAATTATTCTGGAGAGATTGAATATTTGCAATAACATGGCTAAAAATGGAGGCACTGGTAATCATCACATTCTACTTATGATATGCTAAGTACTTTCTTGTCTGTTATTTTAACTTAAAGTCTCCCAGTAACCCTGTTGTGAGGTTGATATTATTAGGTTAATTTTATATATTAGAAAACTGAGTTTTAGAAACAGGAAGGTAAGAGAGACTCTAAAGCATCTTTCAGCTATACCAAGATTTATTTCTCAAAGAACTGAGACCATTATTTCTAGGATGAGGACTCCAGTTTTGTGAGTCCCCTAGATGCCAGGTTTGACTGTTGGCTTATCAGCAAGGTTGGCAGGAAGCCAACTGTAGCTTAGCTCTGGGACCAAAAACAGAGCTGTTTTTTTTTTTTCTTTTTAATTGGAGTATAGTTGACTACTATATATCAAATAGATAACAGTGTGCTAGTTTCAGGTGTACAGCAAAGTGAATCATTTATATCCACTCTTCTAGATTATTTTCCCATATAAGTCTTTACAGAGTATTGAGTGCTATACAATAGGTCCTTATTTGTTATCTATTTTATATATAGTAGTGTGTGTGTGTGTGTGTGTGTGTGTGTGTGCACGTGTGCACTCAGTTGTGTCTCTGTGACCCCATGGACTATAGCTCGCCAGGCTCTTCTGTCCATAGGATTCTTCAGGGAAGAATATTGGAGTGGGTTGCCATGCCCTCCTCCAAGGGATATTCCCAACCCAGGGACTGAATCCGAATCTCCTGCATTGGCTGGTGGATTCTTTACCACTGTGCCACCTGGGAAGCCCATATAAGTAATATATACATATGTTAATTCCAATCTCCCAATTTATCTCTACCCCTTCCTAATAACCATAAATTTGGAAAATAGAGTTTTTTTATTTAGCTGGAAGCCTTCTCTTGCCCCTACATAGTTGACTGATCTTGTCTTCAGCAGTTTTAACACAGGACAGGGCAGAAATCCCATGAGTAATGGATGGAATCCAAGCTGATTCTTAGGTCAGCTCCAGTGCCCTTCAGAGCTGGGATGCTGGAAGTTGCTATGGTGTGTTTCTGAGCAGAGAGAATAGAGCCCTCTTCTGGTATTCTGCGTAACTAGTGTCTCCAGGCAGCTGCAAATGGTCTGTGTTTCCAGTCTATAAATACTTCTTGTGAAACTTGTAGGCAGGAAGCTGGGTTAAGCAGGAAACTGATGCTGGTGACTGAAGCCCTGCTGGGTGTGGCCCCAGAGAGAGGCTTAATCCTTGTGAGAGACTTATTAATGATAAGCCCTCTTTCCTTTAAATTCAGTGGCTTCAAAGTTTTATGAGAATTGAAGACTCTGTTGTTCTTGGCTACCTGGATATAAATCCATTCCTCAAATTCCCTGTCTCCTTCCATGCTGTATCATCTTCACCCTCTGTACCTCCCTGCTCTGTCCTCACCTCCAGCTGGGCCTTGGCTGTACCTGCTGCCAGAGACCGTCCCAGTTAGCTGCTATTTAAGTTTTAAGAAGAAACAGGAGACCCTTTAGTTTCCTTCCTTGTGGTTATAAAAGGTTTAGTCTCTCTAGAATGAGTGTGGTGAATGTATAAGAGCCTAAAAGTTAGGCTTGCCCTCTGTCATAAACTAGACTTCCATTCAGTGTCCACTAAGAGTTTTTAATGGGAACAAGCTGGTTCTGCCTTCTCCACATAGTCTTTTCAGCTCTACATCGTGATTTGTCTACTGTTTTCTAAGTGTTAGGGTGTTTCTATTGCTTATTATGGCCAGTGGATCAAGAGCAAGGCTTTTAATCCTTGCTCTCAGACTGTCCAGCAGCTGTGTGACTCTAGGCCAATGCTTCCCCTTCCTTGGACCTCAGTTTCCTCAGCTGCATATTGTAGAATTTGAATCAAGTGATCTCTGAGGTTCCTTTCAGGTCTGATAGTTGGGGATTCTAGATTATTTATTCTCTTGGAGAATAGGGATGAGAAGTTCAGAAGGGTTTATTTTGAAGGAGCCAGATGAGGTTCTAGGATGAGTAGACTGAAATCTTGAGGAAATTTAAAGAGGAATGGCCATGCTAAGGAGCTTATAGGGCAGAATCCTGTGCCTAGGAGGAGAGATGAGTTAGGGTAGGGGGTGGGGGGTAGGGGAATGGGTGGTGTTTGCTCCTGGGGTATGGTTTGGCTGAGCTGATTTTGAAAATAAGTCCTGGAGTTAGGTATAAATGGTAAGGAGCTAGTTTCCTTCCAGACCTTAATGTGTTGCGAGGCAGAGGGGGACTCTACCTTAGTCTCAGGTTAAGCAAAAGGCTGTGCAATTAAGGCTGGATTAATGGGAAAGCTGTAGCTTGCTAAGGTTTCTGATTGTTTATCTCCTTTTACCTTTGGTCTCTGTCCTGAGCTCTCCTCACATAGTGACAATGTAATTATGTCCTCATTGTTAACAAAGGTTAGCTTTGTTTCAGGTTGCTCCCCCAAATATAACTGGGCAAGTAATACCCAGGCTCCAATATGCCCTTGTCTCCCAGTTGAAGTGATTCTTAGGGAAGGCAACTGGGTCAAAGCAAGTTAAAGGGAACCATTGTCTCCCGTGCCCTTTGCAGCAGTTAGAGTAACTAAAGAGTTACTGCTGACCCATTAAAGGTATGGGTGTGCATGGGGTCCAGGTGGTCTCTTTTCTAGAACCTACTGGGGAAAAGCACAGCATAGGAAGGGTTAACCCTAGGCAGATCTTGTTGTCTGTGTTAAGTAAGGGTCTGGAAATGGGCAAGAAAAGGTCAGAACAGATAACTGTACCAGGTCCCACTTCCAAGTCCACGGGAAGAGGCTGAGTTGCTGGGAAGTGAGTGAGTCAGTGGAGAAGGAGGAGGGGAAGGGAGAGGGGGAGAATGCTTCCTAGGCTAGAGATTAAAAGCAACCCTTGTATTACCCCTTATGGAAAACAGCTGCTTGAGTCAGTGCTGTCATCTCAAGAGCCAAGACAGACCAGGCCCTGCCCTGCTCTAGCTCTAGTTCTGGCAGCAGGAAATGGAGGATGCTAGAGCCTAAATAATGGGGAAAGGCAGTTTGAATGAGAATGCAGTTAGTGACTGCCGTCTGTCCATGGAAGAGACTGAAGTTCTGGGGTTGCCCTAGTAGGGCTCATCCTACCTCTGGCCACCCTTATGCACTTACCTTTGCCTTCTCCATAGCAGCAGTACCACTGAAAGCCCAGAGGACTTGGGCCTTTGAAGAGTGGGGAGGTGGCAGGTGAGAGGTGAGGTCATTGAACTCAGACCCAATTGGGCTGACTCACAAGCTCTGTCCTGGCAAGGGGGCCTTCCCAAGTAATGCTTCAAAGATGTGCCCAGGTTACCTTATATCAGAGTGTTTGGGCCTTAGCCAAAATAGTTGCCAAGGCATTGTCTGAAGTCAGCAGTGAAATCAGCATGACCAGAGAGGTAGGTGGAGTCAAGGATGGTGCTCTGGAATGTCCAGAAGGCCTGTCTTCACCACTTGCTGGCTGAGTAAATGTGGTTTCAGTGATGTTAAGTGAGACTGTGAGTGAAGGAGCTTGGGGGATTGTCGTTAACACAGTTTGTTCGTTTCTATCTTTATGTTATCTGCCTCTTTGCTCATCAGTTTCCTTATTCATGATGTGGAGTTGGTAATGCCAGTTCCTTCTGGCATACAGGTCCATTGTTCAGACAAGTCAGTTGTGATTATTTGATTCTGTCTCTGCTTTGTCCTCTTCATGTCTGCATGCTCAGTTGTGTCTTGACTCGTTGTGACCCTATGGACTGTAGCCCACCAGGTTCCATCATCCATGGAATTTTCCAGGCAAGAATATTGGAGTGGGTTGCCATTTCCTCCTTCAGGGGATCTTCCCAACCCAGGAATTTAATCCACATCTGTTGCATCTCCTGCAGTGGCAGGCAGATTCTTTACCATTGCGCCATTCTTTACCTGGGAAGCCATCCTCCAAATTCCTCTCTGGTAAAGAGCCATATCGTAGTTCAGTAACATGGGGCAAATGAGAGGAAACTTTGCCCCGATCTCCTCTCTGTGGCCCAGCTACTGCTCATCTGGGTACTCTTGGCCCTAGGAAATGAGAGAGTTCCTTATTTGAAGTTGGCCAGGTCTAGAGGGCAAAGTTCCCCAGCTATTGCTGTCAAGGCAGAGGTAGGTAGTTATTTTCTTTTTCAGGCCAGCCAACTGGGGACACAGGAGAGATCCAGTTTGTTGAGGGATGACAGACTACTGAGATGGGCTATAGACCAATGAAGGGCTTGCTTGGGAATTGTCTGTATTCCATTTTTCAATAAATAACAGTGGATTTATTGTTCTTGGGCTAGGGGTGGGTAGGCTAGTGTATATGAGTGACACCCCCCCACCACCACATCCAGACTCTTTTTGTTCCTTAAACCCTAAATGATTTCCAGAGACACAGTTTTCAAGGACAGACTTAGACAGGGCCTTAGTTCTTTGCTGGGGACCACATCTTGAAATGCTATCTTACCCAGGCCGGCTCCTCCATTCCCGCTGAGCTGTGGGGCTGCCTGAGAACTTTCTGCTGACTTTGGAGGCTTTATTTTCAGGTTCTTGCCTTTCAAACTAGACTACCCTCGTCTCTTCATTGATACTGAAAAGGCCAGGCCCAAAAGGAAGGCAGTGGGTGCCCACTTGTGTGAGCATCCTATGTGGCAGTGGATTTGGGCCTGCAGCTTCTTCTACACATTTGGGTCCCAGATTACTGTTAAGGAAAATGAGAGATTTTCTTTGATCACCACTTCTGCCCTATACCTGTCACCTTCAGCCCTGGTCATACTATCACCCTTGCTACCCCTACCACCAACACACTGAAAATCAGCAGAACACAGACCCATGATCCTGTCTTCAAAACTCACATTTTATTCTGAGTTGAGTGGTGGCAAGAATAGAAGTCCCTTTATGTTGTGTTTGTTTTTCTTCCTAATTTTTTAAACCTAAGATTTTTTTGTCCCCACAGTGAAGTTCAGGGAACCACAGGCTGCTTTCTCTTGAGATGCAGCCACAGTGGAATGACAGAAACTCTGAGAAGGGATTCTGGAGACATAGGTTCCAGTTTAGTTTCAACTGGACAGCATCAGATTGAAGGAGAGCTCTTTCTTGTTCTGGGGCAATGCTCTATATATGATATAGGAAGCATGAACAATTCTAGCCTCTCTGACATACTTATTCCTAACCCAGACTGAGTTCTTTTCTACCAGTTGATTTATTTAAGAAACATTTATAAACAAATATTTCAGTTAAATATTTGGAGTTATGGGCTAGCCCCTGAAGATGGTAGATTGGTATGATTCCTTTCCACCTACCTTCCTGGACTCTGTGACCACTCTTCACCTTGCAGGCCTCATTTATCCTGGAGGAGCTCTGCATCCTTGCATCTCTGTCTCCTTTTAGGCCATTGCATTGTGTCTCTTTCTTTACCTGGGACATTTGGGTGCTCTTCCCCCCAACTTCCACATTCTCCCTTTTTCAAAATCCTTATCTTTAGATACCCTGCAAATACCACTTTGAACTGTGGTTCTGTATTTCCACAAAAAAGTTTCTTCTGTTCTGGTATGGTACTTCTCAGGGTTTCCCTTGTATGTAATAATTTTCCTGTTATTCAGTAAGTACCTTGGGGTCAGTAAATTTATTTAAACTGAATAAATTTAGCTATTCCATGGGAATTTGTATCTTTGACAATTCTACTTTTATTCCACCCTAATAGAATAAGTAATATGTGAGCATCCTAGAGCTTTTTGGTTCCTAAAGCTCTACTGCAACCATAGTTTCCTAAACATAGTATTCCATTAATATTGGGTAAACTGAAATAAATTTATAGAGAGCTCCTTAACCAGAGTCCTTGGGCCTCCATGAAATCCATGGGTATAATTTGAAGTGGGAAGGATCTATGAAGATGGATGGAGGAAAATTTACATGTTTGTTTTCACTGACTTCTCACTAAAATTTAACCCTTCTTTCAGTTATGAATTTAGGCCAAAAAAGGTAATACCTGTGCTTTGTCACCAATGGAAATCTTAGATACTTTTATATTACAGTTTGGTTACTATAGATTTTTCAGAATATCATTTATGCTGAAGACAAGGTTGAAATTACAGTAATAATAACTAATAAGAACTAATGTTAGATAATTATATAATAATGAAGAAGTACATATTAAATTTTGATAACTATTTCAATATAATTGGTCTCTTTGTATCTACTTTATTTCATGCATTTACAAATTTCTGAGAAGTCAATCCATAGACCTCACCATACTGCTCAGAAAGGTCCGTGGCACAAAAAAGTCAAGATGTAAAATGTTCCCACCTCTGAGTCTGTATGCTATGCTGTATCTATCTCTTGTATTTCCTTGCTTAGTACTGTTCATTTAGCCAATATCTTGTGAGTACCCACTGAGTCTTAGATACTAGAGAAAGTAAAAGTGAAGTTGCTCAGTCGTGCCCGACTCTTTGCAACCCCATGGGTAGTAGCCTGCACCAAGCTCCTCCATCCATGGGATTTACAAGGCAAGAGTACTGGAGTGGATTGCCATTTCCTTCTCCAGGGAATCTTCCCAACCCAGGGATCGAACNGCCCGACTCTTTGCAACCCCATGGGTAGTAGCCTGCACCAAGCTCCTCCATCCATGGGATTTACAAGGCAAGAGTACTGGAGTGGATTGCCATTTCCTTCTCCAGGGAATCTTCCCAACCCAGGGATCGAACCCAGGGTCTATCTCTCACATTATAGATAGACGCTTTACTGTCTGAGCCACCAGGGAAGTCTCTAGATACTAGAGAGGTAACTCTAATTAAGATAGAAGCCTCAAAATGAGAATGAAATTTCTCAATATACTAAAAGGGCTATTGTCCCTTTTCTACTTCTTATCTGCCAAGTCATTAGTGTTTCGAGGGCTCTCCTAACTCAGCTCAAGTGTGATTTAAGGCTAGATATGGAAGCAAATATGGATGTGAGAGTATGGATGTATGGATGTGAGAGTTGGACTCTAAAGAAAGCTGAGCACAGAAGAATTGATGCTTTTGACCTTTGGTGTTGGAGAAGACTCTTGAGAGTCCTTTGGACTGCAAGGAGATCCAACCAGTCCATCATCCTAAAGGAAATCAGTCCTGGGTGTTCATTGGAAGGACTGATGTTGAAGCTGAAACTCCAATATTTTGGCCACCTTATGTGAAGAGCTGACTCATTTGAAAAGACCCTGATGTTGGGAAAGATTGAGGGCAGGAAGAGAAGGGGACAACAGAAGATGAGATAGTTGGATGGTATCACCAACTCAATGGGCAAGAGTTTGGGTAGATTCCGGGAGTTTGTGATGGACAAGGAGGCCTGGGGTGCTGCAGTTCATGGGGTCGCAAAGAGTCTGACATGACTGAGCGACTGAACTGAACTGAATTGAAGCCAAATTCTAGTCCATTGGGCCTCATTCTCCCTACTTTATGAGGGTCCATTATATGGAGGTCACTGGATTGGCAGAGAGCCTAGGTAACACTGAGTCAAAGTGGCTAATCTTGCCTGCTGTCTCCCACTGGGGTACTTGCCTTACTTGTTCCTGTCTTCATGGTGTTTCCTGTCCCATTGTCAATCCTGAAATAGATTTCCTCCTTGGCTCCCTGGTGAGATTTATTTACAAAATTGTTCCCCAGGCCTGGTCCTCATCAGAATTGTTTAGCTGGCAAAATTGCTGTCTGGCACCCTCTTCCCCACTAGCTGACCCCTGTGCTCAGGAAAAGCCCATAGGTATTAAAGACTGATAAGGCTTAATGTTTTAGCTACTCCATGGGGATTTGTATCTTTGACAATTGTACTTTAATTCCACCCCAATAGAATAAGTAATATGTGAGCATCCTTGAAATGTGGATTAGTTTTCTTTTTAATTTAAAGAAGAGAGGATGCACTCATAAGATCACTTCCCAAAAACCAAGACTGACTAACACTTGGGTATGGTTCCAATAACCTCTTTTTGAATACCTTTTACAAAATTGAGCTCATGAAATCTTGTTGCTTACACTTTCTTAATGTTACTGAAGTGTTTTATGTGGGCATGAAATAATCATTATGAATATTTTATTTGACCATGTAACAAGCCATCATGTGGCTATATCATATAGGTTACCTAAGCAAAATGTCCAACAACTAAAATACTTGGGGCTGGTGCCCTGGGATGACCCAGAGGGATGGTACGGAGAGGGAGGAGGGAGGGGGATTCAGGATGGGGAACACGTGTATACCCGTGGTGGATTCATGTTGATGTATGGCAAAACCAATACAATATTGTAAAGTAATTAACCTCCAATTAAAATTAATAATAATAAAATAAATTTATATAAAAAAACTTAATCTTTGGAGGTTTGAAAGGGAGGAGATATATGACTGATTCATGTTGAGGTTTGACAGAAAACAACAAAATTCTGTAAACCAATTATCCTTCAGTTAAAAAATAAATTAAAAAAACTTAATCTTTGGTTTCTTTTAATGGAGATATTTTACACTTTGANATAATAAAATAAATTTATATAAAAAAACTTAATCTTTGGAGGTTTGAAAGGGAGGAGATATATGACTGATTCATGTTGAGGTTTGACAGAAAACAACAAAATTCTGTAAACCAATTATCCTTCAGTTAAAAAATAAATTAAAAAAACTTAATCTTTGGTTTCTTTTAATGGAGATATTTTACACTTTGATGTAAGAGAGATTTGACATGTTGGCTTAAATTGTGAGACTTGGACTTAGATTGGAATTCAAACCCTGTCTTCCCCACTTACTAGCAATGTAACTTTAGACAAATATATAAGTATTCATGCCCAATGTGGAGATAATCCTGTTTCACAGGATGATTATGATTATTGGGATAGTATGTATAAAGTGCCTAGTGAGTAGTAAGTCTTCATACATGAAAGCTGCTGCTTATTGTTACTGTTAATACTATTACCACTGCTACCAAGTTTTCAGCCAAAGAATCCTATCTCTCTTGATGAAATATCAGCTATCGTTGATTTTGGCTAGGTGATGTATTCCTGAGTAGAGGGTACTTTTTCTAGTATATATGAAATACTGTGTGTTTCCATCTGGGCCTGTCCTTGTCCCTTTTCCCTCTGCTTACTTGGCTTTGGTAGCACTTCTGTCCTGCTAACACCTATCTCTGTTGAAGGCCCTTTCCTCTTTTGTGCCTAGGGAGACCAATGAGACATATATACAGGAAGTGTTAATGCAAGTCAGTATATAGAACCATAGACATCAGCACTGAAACGGCTGTTGGAGATTGCCTAGTATAATTGACAAACTCCATCTCCTGCACTCCTGCCCTTGCATAGGTGAAAGGAACTAAGGCTCAGGAATGGGATAAGATTTATTCAAGGCTGTAGAGTAAGCCAGTTATGGCACTAGGCTTGGAATCCAATGTTCTTTATCCTGCCCTTAACCTGCCTCTATGAAGACCAGTGCTGTAGATAATCCAGGCTATAGCTCAGAGGTGGGGAGAGAATGCTTGGAGCTGGCTGATGTAGGTGGAGAAGGATTCCTGGAAGAAGTATAGCCAACATTTGTTTCCTTTTGATAGTAGGTTTATTTGCATTCATTTGTTTGCCCCTTGGTAAGCACTGCCTTGTAACAGTGTGGGGGGCTTGTCTTCAGTGAACTGGTTAGGAGCAGAGGGCTAGATTACTGTTTGTTTTAATGGTCCCCCTTCCTTCACACCAGTATCTGAATTCCATAGATTCCTGCACCTTAGTTTCTTCTCCTGTAGTTGGACAGAGACTTATCCCAGGCTCTGTTGAGCCTCGAGCCAAACAACTGACTTATCTCCTTTTATCTCATCCTAGATCAATGTGCGTGTGACCACCATGGACGCTGAGCTGGAGTTTGCCATCCAGCCCAACACCACCGGCAAGCAGCTGTTTGACCAGGTAAGGGAGGACATATTGCTTCTTAGCCTCCCATTTCTCCCAATAGGTTCCACTATAATGCCCACTTTTGAGGAATCTCTTCTCTTCCTCACTCCTCCAGGAGAAGTCAAAAGAATGGCTGACCTCAGCCTTAATGAATTAGGCAAATTTTAACTCTAGCAGCCTATATCTTGGATGGCCCCAATCAGTCCTATCCTTGGGGCTAAACATGGGAGAAAAGAGAAGCGAGTAGGGTATAACTGTGCTAGAGACTTTAAAAATGTCATCAGGCAGATCCCTTCTCTCAACTCTGAAAGATATGTGATCTCTGTTTTAATGATGAGGCTCAGAAATTAAATAATTTTATTGTACTCAGCTGGTATCTGCCTGGGATTTGAACCCCACATTCTTGTCACTGTACAACATGACTTCTGTCACTTGGTTTTTCTTCCCAGTAGAAGGAAACCAACATATTCTCCCTGTAGTAGTGTACTCTATGTACATTTCCCTCAAGGAATATTGGGAATTAAGATACCACAGTGGGTGAGAAATGCAATAAGAGGATACCTCAGCTCCTATAATCCTGACATTGAGATAATACTGAGGTAGTCATCCCCATCTATAATCCAAAGAATGTCCTTTCATTGTGGATCACCATTGTCAGAAAGGATGTGCTATATAACAGCCAGGTGGGAGCCATAGAATCTGTCAGCATTCAAAGACTCTACAGGGGCCAAAGGAATGTGCCTTTTGTGACCAGACTTCCAGGAGTAAAAATGGGGCTCTCATTTCCAGAGACTGGAATTCCTCCAGACAGGCCATTATCCTATTTCCACACCAGCCACTGGTGAGGTGAGAGTCTGACATTGTCCTGGGTGTTGGGACCACATATCTCCTTGATGGATTTTCCATGCCCTACTGCTTCCCTTTCTCCTTTGTTCTCTGTCTACTTCTGCTGTCTGAGAGCTTACCCATACTTGGGAATGGAAAGGGGGAAAGATGTTATATTCAAATAAGATCATTCTTATTTGAATAGAGGAAAGAAATAGAGGAAAACAACAGAATGGGAAAGACTAGAGATCTCTTCAAGAAAATTAGAGGTACCAANAGATCAGGCCTGGGATTTCTTTGGAAAGAATGATGCCAAAGCTGAAACTCCAGTACTTTGGCCACCTCTTGTGAAGAGTTGACTCATTGGAAAAAACTCTGATGCTGGGAGGGATTGGGGGCAGGAGGAGAAGGGGACGACAGAGGATGAGATGCCTGGATGGCATCATTGAGCTGATGGACGTGAGTTTGAGTGAACTCTGGGAGTTGGTGTTGGACAGGGAGGCCTGGCATGCTGTGATTCATGGGGTCACAAAATGTTGGACACAACTGAGGGACTGACCTTAACTCACTGAAGATCATTGTATTACTATGAATACATCTGACTGGTGAGGGAAGAGGATGGAGGTGGAGATGGTACAGGGCTGTTTTCCATTCAGGTCTGTATATAAAAAGAAGGAAAGTATTCTTAGAAATGTGAGACAGTTTGGGCATGTCTCCTGAGTCCCTGATGTCATATGGTAGAGTAGGAAAATTGCTATCTATGGCTAATACAAATGAAAGTTAACATTTTGTCTAGGGCTTTGTCTATGTCAGGTACTATGCCAGCCTCAAATTCTGTCAGGCTGTTTAGCTGTGTGACCTTGGGTGGTTCGTTTAGCCTCTTAGGACTTTACTTTTCTGAGTAAAATAATAATCACACAATTTTAGAGATTTTGTAGTCTTATTTAATCCTCGAATAAGTAAAGTGCCTGGTGCATAGCAGGCATTCTAATGTTGCTTGTTCTTATTAAGAACTGAATAGGTGGATGGAATTTCCCCTGGGAGTTCAGATAATGGAGCCATGAAATCAAGAGGCTCTTCTGGCTCAGTGAAGTTCTTAGGATTTGTAGACTCTGCATTGAAGACAGCAATCCTCCTTTTTCCATTTTTATTTCATAAAATACCTAATATCTGTTGTTGTAATAGTTGTATCTTCATCTTATAGATAAGGAACTGAGACTTGGAGAGAGGAAAAGACCTGTTTAAGGTCAGATAGCTAGGACATAGTATAGTGGTTTGAATAAGGCACATAGTATTTACAATTTTCCCAGTACGTTTTGTCAGCTGTGTCCTCTGTGACTTCCCCTTTCTTTGCCTGTTTCCATTCTAAAATCAAAGTTTGGTCCCTATACTTAGAACCCTAGATGAATGTACTCTGTGTTATAGAGTAGGTGGCCACTTGGGCACAGTCAGTGTAGGGTAACAGAAGCAGAGATGGTGACAGCCCCTCCTGGAACTTTCCAGTTGTGCACTGATTTGCTTTCAGGTAGGTGACTGATGCATTGAAGAGGGAAATGGCAACCCACTCCAGTATTCTTGCCTAGAGAATCCCAGGGACAGAGGAGCCTGGTGGGCTGTCGTCTATGGGGTCGCACAGAGTCGGACACAACTAAAGCAACTTAGCAGCAGCAGCAGGTGATTGATGCAGCTGCTGCCAAGCCTGTAATGACCTCGGGTATTTGGGCATTGGTGCAGTTTTGCACTGGAGAAGGCAATGACAACCCACTCCAGTACTCTTGCCTGGAAAATCCCAGGGGTGGAGGAGCCTGGTAGGCTGCAGTCCATGGGGTCGCTAAGATTTAGACATGACTGAGTGACTTCATTTTCACTTTTCACTTTCATGCATTGGAGAAGGAAATGGCAACCCAGTCCAGTGTTCTTGCCCGGAGAATCCCAGGAGAAGCCTGGTAGGCTGCCATCTATGGGGTCGCACAGAGTCAGACATGACTGAAGCCACGTAGCAGCAGCAGCAGCAGCAGCAGCATGTGGCTGAATAGAATCCACAGCCAGTGTTTTGCAAACTAAAGTCCTAGCCCCCTCTAGGTGAATGTGCCAGGTTCCAAGAGGTTCACAGACCTGTAGACTGAATGTGATTTAGTATCTTGTAGCATCAGTTGTACTTGTAGATATCTATTTTATTATTAAAATATAGATATTTAAGGGGTAAACAGTAAATTTTGCGCAAATGATTAAGATTAAACCTTCAGGCTTCAAAGAAATTATAATTTACAGCCAGCCATCTCCTTATATTCTGACACTTCCAACCCCACTCCCTCAACCCCTAACCCCTGGGTATATGCATTCATTATCTTCTGTGGCTTAAAAATGTCTTCCATGGCAGCTTTGAGAAATACTAGCTCAGGCCAGATGAGCTTGCTGTCTGAAATCAAAAGGAGCAAAGAAAGAATTTTTTTCTTAGAGATTCAGCCACTTCTCAGAGTGGAATGATAATAAACCTGCTAATTGGAGCTACAGATGTTTTCCCGGAACCAATACATAGATTTCCCACTAGAAAATGAGATTTCTCTTTCCTCTGAAGTAAGTTCTCAGCTGGAGGCAAAGCTTGAAGCAAGCTAAGCTTGGCCTCATTCCATATTTTAGGATTTGAAAATGGGGCCAAGAGTTGCCTGATCAAATGATTCCAGCACCCTGTGGACCTTAATTGGAGATTTCCTTACAGCCTGGGGTCCACAAGTCATCTGTTTTATCCTTTGTTCTTTTTCAGTTTCAGTTCTGACTTCAGACTGTATTTCCTTCACCCAACATACTCACTTCCTTACTTTGGGACTTCAGTGGAGGCTAAGAGACATCGCTGTCTCTCCAAGCCTACAGTCTAAGGAAGTAGAGCATTTATATGCATCTGATTTCTTTGTGTTCATAGGGAAGAGGCAGTGCTCAGAGAGATTAAAATGCCCTGCTGATCCTGATATCTTTTCTTTTGATATCACTTTAGCTATTACTTTATCCTTAGAGATACTCTAGATCCTGGAATTATTTTAGCTTCCATGAGTCTCCTCTCATCATACTCCTAACCATCCCACTAGTGAAGCAGACAACATGGTGTAAATAGAGGCTAAGGAACTCACTCCTGAGACCTGTGGAACTGACTGTGTGGTCTGTGCCTGCCTCACTTCCTTTTCATTCTGGTGTCTCTTGAGTTTCTATACCTGGGCTGCTGGTACAGGCAAAAGCCAGTTGCTACCCTACTAGTTCTGTTCCCAGTCTGCCCTGCCATGACCTAGCATCTTATCCTAATTGTCCATTTTCAACATCTTCAGTGGGTCTTTTTCTATCCTGGGGCTGCATTGTTTCTTGGAACTTATTTCTTTACACAAATTGCACCTGTACACACTATGTTCTGCAACCTTGTGGAAAACCATTAATTAGCCCCTATCTCAGATATTTCCAGTAGTCGTGTATGGATGTGAGAGTTGGACTTTGAAGAAAGCTGAGCGGTGAAGAATTGATGCTTTTGAACTGTGGTGTTGGAGAAGACTGCTGAGAGTCCCTTAGACTGCAAGGAGATCCAACCAGTCCATTCTGAAGATTATCCCTGGATGTTCTTTGGAAGGAATGATGCTAAAGCTGAAACTCCAGTACTTTGGCCACCTCATGCGAAGAGTTGACTCATTGGAAAAGACTCTGATGCTGGGAGGGATTGGGGGCAGGAGGAGAAGGGGATGACAGAGGATAAGATGGCTGGATGGCATCACCGACTTGATGGATGTGAGTCTGAGTGAATTCTGGGAGTTGGTGATGGACAGGGAGGCCTGGCGTGCTGCAATGCATGGGGTTGCAAAGAGTCGGACATGACTGAGTGACTGAACTGAACTGATCTTAGATATAGGATGTAAAAAGTGCTTAAAAAAATCTTTCCACATCCTCTCCCTTTATCCTCTGCCAAAAAAAAAAAGAAAGTCACTGTCACATTTCAACATGACTACTTTGTATTCTCCATCTAAAACCTGATGGTAATGCCTATTGACTTAGACTCAGAGACTCACCTTTCCATCAAATCCTGGAAGTCTTGATCTTTCCTTATATAGTACACCTTCCTTCATTTATCTTTTTCTAAGCATGTTCCTAGTTACCCAAGTTGTCAAGAGGTATGTGAGAAATGAGGCTGTATTTCTTGGTCATTTACAAATAACCTAATTAGTAGATTGGTAGAACTTGAGAGCATAAAGAAGTCATTTAAGCCACACCACTCATAGTAGATGGGGAAGCTGGATAGATGAGGAAACTGAGGCCCAGAGAAGGAAATGTATTGCCTTAGCATCACAGTGCAAGTGGGAGACAGAAGTGAGACTTCTACTCAGGTTTCTTGATACCTGATTCAAGCTATGAAAGGGGAGGGTAATCATCATGAACACCCTGGTGAGCAATGAAGGTTAATGTCTTGGTGGTATGGCTTCTCTCCAAAGTGATTGTTGACTGAACCTAGTGGGAAAGCCAGGAGCTATATGTAGATGCAGAAGTAGTCAAAGTTCATTTTCTGGCTGGAATATCTGGGCCGAAAGAGAGACAAGGCAGTTGGTCACTTGGAAACCCCAGAGCTTCTAAGCTCTTTTGAACCCTTGGCCTTAGGAGATAGCAAACAAGAGAAAAAGGATATAGGTTTTAGAGTCATATAATTACAATTCTAGTCTAGACTCTATGGTTTTAGACAGATTGCTCTCTAAGCCTTATTTTCCTCATTTACAAAATGGAAATGATAACTATCCCATGATTGTTCAGTATTTGGTACCTGGCATATAATAGGTACTTAATAAATATAATCTACTTTTTCCTTGAGGCCTCTGAAGCTCTAGATTGTAAGCTCTGGGAGTGACTATGGGTCTGGCCTGGCCTTGGATGCATAGTAGAAACTTTGTGGATATAGTGCAGTGTGTGTTTGTGCATGCTCATATATGTCTATTTTAAGGGGGAGATAATGATTCATCTACAGGGAAAGACATTAGCAACACTGGGTCCCTGCTGCTTGTTTCTAACTCCAGGTAAATTTCTTCACCTCAAATTCCCCCTCCCACCCCAGTAAAAGAAAAGATAAAGAAGACTCCCTGATGCCTCATTAGGATATGGCTTTATTACCTCTGTCCCCAGTGGTGGGCACGCTAGGGTTGAGCCACCAGCCAGAACTATTTACATGCTAATGTCATGGACTGGAAAACAGACCCCGTCTATCTTTTCCTGGCTGTCTTTCCTTTCCTGCCCCCTGCTCAGCCAAAATGCCCAGTAGCTGAACACCATGGGGCCCTTCAGCTACTATACTTATTCCTACTGTCAACCTGTGTAAGTAGTAAAGGAGAATCATGACTGAGCTCTAATCAGGGCTGAAAATAAGCATCTTAGCCTCTAAGCACAGCACAGGTTTGGGGTTTATAGATACCACAATACATTTTTTCGTTGGGCATTGTAAGTAGGACTTAGCCTAAAGAGTATGGGCATTATTCCTAGTTGCTAAACATAAAGAAGGAATCCAGGAGAACACAATTCAAAAGTTAAACCAACAGTTTCTGCCTTTACCCTTTACCCTATCCTGGGAGTATGGAGCTGCATGGCATAACTGAGTGGGATGGTGGTGGCAAAAAGCACTAATTTTGAATTGGTTTGGAGACAAACAGTCCTAACTCTGCTACTCACTAACTGAACCTTACTTTTATTTATCTGTAAAATGGGCCCAGTTGTAATTATATCATAGGGCTATTGTGAAAATTCAAGGAGATAATGGACAACAAGTTATTGGTGTGTGGTAGTGCTTATAATTGATCTAGTCCATACCTCAGCAGAAGTATTTGGTGCAGAGAGATATTGACATTATTTCTTAGCTATTGCCCAAGTGTATTTTATTTCCAGACCTGGTTGCCTTATATCCTTTAAGGTCAGGGACCACATGGGCTCCACATTTGTCTCCTCTGTGCCTGGCACAGGGTAGGCACTCAATCAGTGATTGTTTTCTGTTTTGCCTTTCAGGTGGTGAAAACTATCGGCCTGAGGGAAGTTTGGTTTTTTGGTCTGCAGTACCAGGACACTAAGGGTTTCTCTACTTGGCTGAAACTCAATAAGAAGGTAATTGCTTACTCCACTGCCACATTTGGAATTCACTATTCTACTAGACTTTGCTAAGGAGTATAAAATGTGCAAGCTGGCAAATCTAGGGCATGTAGGGCTCCATTTTTCACTGGGTGGTCTCTCAACTGCTAGATCAGAATAAGGGCAGAGCTCTTGCTCTGTCTCTATTTGGATTTGTAACAGCGAGAGTGACCAGCGTCCAAAGAGGGTGGGACCCACTTACGGATCATAGCTATCAGTAGTTCTTCTAGAGAAGGTATCCTTTTTTTCCTTTCCAAACTCAAGGACTTTAGGAAATTTGTTATAGAGTCACAGAGTATTGAACTAGAAAGAATCTTGAAAGTCTCATAATCTTATCTTGTCTATTTTCATGCCTGTTAACTTATGCCTGCACCCCATAAAGATGTGTCCTTCTTTCTTAATTTTCTCAGTTGAACCCAAGTGAGATGGTTTAAGTATAGTGAAAGTGAAGTCACTCAGTCGTGTCCGACTCTTTGCAACTCCATGAACTGTAGTCCACCAGGCTCCTCTGTCCATGGGATTTTTCAGGCAAGAATACTGGAATGGGTTGCCATTTCTTTCTCCAGGAGATCTTCCTAACCCAGGGATTGAACCCAGGTCTCCCGCATTATAGGCAGACGCATTACTGCCTGAGCCACCAGGGTTAAGTATAGGCCCATTCAAACTCTCCACATCCCAGCAGCATCTCTGCAGGAACATGGCAGTTCTCCATCTCATCATCCTCAAACTGTCTGACTTTGTCCTTGGAGGTCTCCATACAGTCCTATGGCTTATTTTCCCAATTGGGTCTAGAGGGTGAGTGCCCCAACTTTTGCTGGCAGATTCTTCTTTTCCCAAAGAGTGGAGACTTTTGCTGGGAAAATGTGGAACCATTAGTAGTCAATTTCAGGCTTAAAAAGACAATCTGATTTGTCCTCTTGTCTAGGCAATTCCCAGACCTCAGTCATACATCCTAGTCTTTACTTTGTTGATTTATGGAGTTGGAGGAGAGTCTTAAAAGAGGAGTTTCTTAAACCTACCCTCAGAATGTAGAGGCAGTTGGATATATTGTCTGATGATGGCTTAAGGGCTTATGGCTATCAGTAGGTGTTATGTTATTTTAAGAAGAAATTCCCAATAGGAGGCAATTATGGATGTGAGCTTCGGTCCCCAATGAAAGTAATATGTCTCTTTTCTGAATTACCAGAATTGTTACCCAGCTCTTTGGGATTATCCAAATTGATGACTTTCCAGTGTCTTCTCCCCACCCTACAGCCACTCCCCTACCCCTAAAATATTTTTTGAGAGCGCATAACCCCTTTCCACTCCTAGGTAACTGCCCAAGATGTGCGGAAGGAAAGCCCTCTGCTTTTCAAGTTCCGGGCCAAGTTCTACCCTGAGGATGTATCTGAAGAGTTGATCCAGGACATCACGCAGCGACTATTCTTCCTGCAAGTGAAGGAGGGCATTCTCAATGATGATATTTACTGTCCACCTGAGACTGCTGTGTTGCTGGCCTCCTATGCTGTCCAGTCCAAGTATGGTGACTTCAATAAGGAAGTCCACAAGTCTGGCTACTTGGCTGGGGACAAGTTGCTGCCACAGAGGTGAGGTGGTGTCCTGGTGATCTGCCCTGGTCAGAGTGAGCTGTTGCCCAAAGCTGATTGATTTATGTTATACAGGGGTTGCCAGATCTGTCCCTCTCCACTAGGGTCTGTCTGAAGACCATGTTATGATGCTCAGACAGACATACTTGCATATGGCACCGTACTCTGTTCTTATTTCTCTGGTTCTCAAAATAAAACACTTTTTTTCCCTCCTCTGTTTGCCTATTACAGAACTTCATTACTGTGGAAACAGATGCTTATATTGAGCACCAGAGATGAATTGCTTCTCCTTGCCCCAGTTCCATTTTCTTGATCCTTTTCACTGATTTAGACTTCTTATATCAGAGGTTCATTGGAGTGAGAAATACTTAAACCAGGGACATGGGGAGCTCAAAACAGTCTTTTAATATTGATACCCAGTGTACAGAGATTTCTCCTTTTGTAAACTTCAAAACTGAACATTCTCAAACTCTAATTTAATTTTTATTTTAGCATCACAACAACACACAGAATGAATAAGGCAGGCATAATCCTTATTTCCTGGCTAAGGAAACAGAGATGCAGAGGTACTAACTCTGACCTGCTGAATCTCCCACAGCTCATTTGTGGCAACCTGGCACCCTAGTCTCTTGATTTTTTTTTAACCCCACTGTATCCAGTCACTATTTTATATAGGCTTTTAAATTGGAAGGAAAATTATGCTTCATTCCAGTAACCTCAGTCTCAGTGGAGCTATAGCAAATGTACAACTCACCTGAAGGTATTAGGGACAGTGGTTGTGCCCTGGGACTCTACATAAGTCAAGTCACTGCTATAATGTCTGAAATAGCATATTTAAATCAAGCCTTGTTTATGATCTAGTAGATCTGAGAGTTATTGTTATGATATAATTACAACTGTGCCCATTTTACAGATAATAACAGTTGAACCTGTTAGTTTTTTCCCTAAACCATTTGGACTCAGTTCTCACTTCCATAGCCACAAGCTCTATCTTATCCCTGAGCAGTAGTCTCACAAATGCAAACTATTGGGCCCACAGAGATGTAGGAGAGTATGCATGCCTCCATGAGGCCAGTTCCTCCTCTTAGTATCACAAATCAGCACAGACTGTTAATATGTTACTGCTTTGCTTGGTGACCACAGCACCTTATTGGATTTTCTGGTTAAAGGTACAAAGGAAGATGTTCCCACTGTCCTTCTTGGTCACCCATTCTGTATGTCTCATACCCCTCAGGCAGTTCCCTGTGTCTAGTTAATACCTCCTGCTGTAATTTCAGTCTACTTCTGGTGTAACTGATCCCACATCATCTTTCCAGGGTCCTGGAGCAGCACAAGCTTAACAAGGACCAGTGGGAGGAAAGGATCCAGGTGTGGCATGAGGAGCACCGGGGCATGCTCAGGTAAGCCTACCCTAGGAACTGTGGACTCTGTGCCCTTGCAAGGAGAATAAGAGTTGGTTCAGTGGGAAAGAAGAGGCAGAGGATAGGAACACTGGAGGATGTTGGAGAGAGACAGAAATGCAGTTTACAAGATGTAATTAGAAATGGAAGGCAAATCAGCACCATTATAAAACTGTGCTTTTGTGGATGATGGTATCTGATAGCCCAGATCAAGGGATCCTGAGATTCCCTCCCCTAGGGAGTTTCTGAGCCACAAGGGGCCCCTCTCCAAGAATGAAATGAGGAAACATCTTTATGAATATGGCATACCATTTGGGAGATGTCTAATTGAAGAACGAATCTTTTCATTTTGTCATCACCTTCTCATTTGGGCTCTGCGAATAATGTGCCTATGTAAGAGGCTTCTGTGATAGCTAATATGCCAGAGGTCAGCAAGAGTCAGCCTGCCTTTATTCCCCTTGGGACTCTCAGACCTTAGACTCCTATGAGCATGTTTTGGCAAAAGTCACGTTTTGCTGTGTTAACCATCATCTCCTCACCTTCCATCCTCTTTTCAACTCCTTTTGGCAAGATTCTTGTCAGAAGTGGAGAGCAAGTAGGCTTTCTGTCTCCCTGGGTCTGATTCATAGGCTCCCTCCCCTTATTTCTTGCCCCCGCCCCTCCGCCACTGACCTTCACTCTGTTGTTTAGGGAGGATGCTGTCCTGGAGTATCTGAAGATTGCCCAGGATCTGGAGATGTATGGTGTGAACTACTTTAGCATCAAGAACAAGAAAGGCTCAGAGCTATGGCTGGGGGTGGATGCCCTGGGTCTCAACATCTATGAGCAGAATGACAGGTATAGTTCAGAGCTTGCTTTTTAACTTTTTATTTTGTATTAGGGTATAACCAATTAACAAACAATGTTCTGATACTTTCAAGTGAGCAGTGAAGGGAATTAGCCATATATATACATGTATTTATTCTCCCCCAAACTCCTTTCCTATCCAGGATGCCACATAACATTGAGCATAACTCCATGTTCTATACAGTAGGTCTTTGTTTGTTATCCATTTCAAACATAGCAGCATGTATATGTCCATGCCAAACTCCCTAACTATCCCTCCCCTCTGTCCTTCTCCTCTAAGAACCATAAGTTCTTTTTCTAAGTCTGTGAATCTGTTTCTGTTTTGTAAGTAAGTTTATTTGTATTATTTCTTTTTAGATTCCACATATAAAAGATGTCATATGATATTGCTCAGCTCGCTTACTTTTTTGGGCTACTTTGACACCTAGGACTTGACAAAGTATGATTTTACTTCCTGGGTCCCACCTGTATCATCCTTTTTCTACCTAGATTAGACCAGCCCAGATGATCACACAACCTCCCTCAGGCCTCTGAATCTTGCGTTGACTAGATTTTCACTGTCCACTGTGGTAGCTTCTGGCCACATGTAGCTGTTGAGCACTTGAAATGTGGCTGGTTTGAATTGAGATGTGCTATAGGTATAAACTACATTGAAGACTTAGTGTGAAAAACAATATAAAATATCTCATTAATGCATTTTAAATATTCATTTACATATTCATGAACATTTACATGTTCAAAATACATGATAGGATTTTGCATATACTGGGTTAAGTGAACTGTTGTTATAGTTAATTCCACTCAGTTTCTTTTCACTTACATGTGGCTACTAGAAAATTTTAAATTGCATGTGTGATAATTTATATTTCTGTTGGATAGCACTGGTTTAAAACTCACCTTGTCAGGATTTGTAATTAATCTCACTTCATATGATGATTCAGTATTTTTTGACCTATAATCTCTCTTGCTACAGCCTTATCTCACTAGCTTATTTTTTCCCCTTGGTTTTCTCTTGATGAGTATAAAGATCCATATATTATTGTTTTGTGTAACTTCTGAGTCTTGGAACTCATTATTTACTGTCCTCTCAGATTTTACAACCTTGAGTAGAAGAGATCCAGTGAAGTAAGGCTGGTGATTCTTTGAGAGATTGTTACAAGGTCCATGCCTCAACAAAAAATAAAGCAAAGCTTAGTTGTTGGGACAAGGGACATGTTGATTGTAGTATCAGAATGTCCTTTGTGAACTCTCAGTGCTGGCAGCTGACCTGGTGGCATGTGATGATACTAGCTGAGCTGGCAATGAATCTGTCTCCTTAAGGGAGAAGTTGGTGGTGGGGAAGGCAATGCACCAGCCCTCTATGTCCTTCTTGCCTTACATTTGTCCTAATGCTTTTGGTATCCGTTTTTACAGACTGACTCCTAAGATAGGCTTCCCCTGGAGTGAAATCAGGAACATCTCTTTCAATGACAAGAAATTTGTCATCAAGCCCATTGACAAAAAAGCCCCGGTAAGTGACTCCTCCCACTGGCCAAGGCCTAGGTAATGGTCACACTGGCTAAGGCCTACGTAATGCCAGAACCAATCATGTCAGTGCATATTTCTCTCCTTTCTCTGGATTTTTGTGTATGTGGATGGGAATAGGAGGCACAAAAAGTGATTGGCAATGAAAAAGGATGTTGACGCCAATAAATGGTCAGGAGGCATACTGTAACTGGTGCTACCTTGCTAACTGTGTCTCAGGAGAAGCATGGATTAGGGAGAAACACAGGCAGTCTAAGTTCTGTCTGTTAGCCACTGTTTTTTACTTCCTCAAGGCTCTGGGGTAGTACATCTTATCTTTTAAAGCCTCTAGGCTTAAAAAGTGGAAATCGTTCATGTACTTGATTTATCTCTAATTGTGGAGAAAGGAGAGAGCCAGGAGAAGTCCAGATCCAAATGTTGTTCTTTTTGTTATAACTTTGCTGCTGTCCTCTTAAGCCTTTTCTCCAGAGCAATCCGAATACAAAAGAATGCTTTGAGTCCAGTCATTCCTCTAACATGATTGCCACACCTGTCACATGTAGTTGCCTGTGGCTGACAAGACTGAAAACCTGGGGATTGGGAATAAGATAGAAAACTGTGATGAGAGTCTCCTTTTTTGATATGCTATGTCCAGCAAGGGCCAGTGGCCATTTCAGTCTCTCATGAGGTCTGAACTATACCTGTCATTCAGACTTCTCATGAGGTCTCAACCTTCTTCTAGCTTTGAGGTCTCTGAACTCTCCCTGCTAAGAACTTTATATATATTGTCTCCTTCAACCCTCAATGATATTGTCAGCTAGGTAATGGCATTCCTATTTTATAAGTGATGAAACTGAGTTTCAGAGGGATGGAGTGATATGCCCAAGATCATACAGCTAAAATGGTAGAGCTGGAATTTACACCTAGGTTGTTTGACCTCTAGAGCTTGTGCTCCTTCTACTGCACCCCAAGCTATGTGAGATGGTAGCAGTTTGGGTTCAGTGGCAGAAGAGCTGGTGGTTAGCCCATCAGCTGGTGACCTTGGTCTAGTGGTATTTGTAGTAACAAACTCTAGCTCACTGGATTTTCTTGTGTGTGTGTGTGTGTGTGTTTTAACTGATATTTTGCTCAGCTTTCATCAGAAAGGTAAGTAACAAAGCCAGCTGAGACCAAGGGCTTATTTAAAACACAACAACCAGGATAACTGATGTTCAGGAGACTTACATATTCATGTATGTATTTACAAATACATCGTCTTATTCCAAATAGGATTGAAGGGACTGGCTCTAAGATATGCTTTTAGAAGATATAGAACCGGTCCAGCCCACTCATACTACACTCACCAGGGTATTATCTAAAGATTATTGTACCTCTAAGAGAGGTTCCTGAGACCCAGCAGGATATTTAATTAGCAGATGAAGTCAGTTTCTATCTTTCAACTGGATTGAGGGTATTTTAAGATGATTTTCATAAGCAAATATTGAAAGAAATTGTGGCTTGGTAGGAAGAGCACTAGTTTTGGAGTTAAGAAGCCTGGGTTCTAGACCTGGGTCTGCCACTAACTTGCCATCTGACCCTGGGCAAGTCACTTCACCACTCTGATAATTGGTCTTCCCATCTGTAATATGATTGTTTCAGTGCTTTTTAACTTAGCTTTTCAGAAGGCAGAAGCCCACCTTCATCTTTCCCTCTACACTCTTTCTGACTGCTGGTTTTCTACCAGGACTTTGTTTTCTATGCTCCTCGGCTGCGGATTAACAAACGGATCTTGGCTCTGTGCATGGGGAACCATGAGCTATACATGCGCCGTCGCAAGCCTGACACCATTGAAGTACAGCAGATGAAGGCACAGGCCCGGGAGGAGAAGCACCAGAAGCAGATGGAGCGGTAGGTGGTGTGGAACTGAAGTGGGGGCTGGAGCTATGACAAGGAAGCTTTTCAAAGGTGCCAAGGCTGCTAAAGGCAGGACATGAAGTCATCCTGGTACTGGGGGAAAGGGAGCTGTACAGGAATGACATCTCTTCCTTTAAGCCTCAGACATCCTCATCCCCAGGAATCAGGCATTTAGAACCCTAGGATTTCAGAGGTTCATAGAGAGGGGCATTTCATAGTTCCCCATTATCTATGACCCTCATGCTATTGCTCTTCTAAGTGGACTCTGGGTTGCTCTGGGCTATCTGACCAATATAGTGGTAGTAGCAAAAGGCTCCATGCACATTTAAACCTGGACACTAAAGGATCTTTTGAGTGGAATTAGACAGAACTACTAGATTTTTCCAGCCCTTTTGCACTATGCCCCCTTTGCTACTCAAAGTGCATCAAGGCTTAGCACCAGCATCAACTTTGAAACTGTTTAGGAAGGCAGTATCTGAGACCTACCCCAAATGTGCTAATTCAAAATCTGCATTTTAAGATCCTAGTTAACCATTTCTTCAAAGAAAATGTGTAAATAGCCAGCAGGCACAAGAAAATACCCTTAGTTATTAGGGAAATGCAAATTGAAACCTCAGTGAGGTACTACTTCATACTCACTAATATGGATATAATAAATGAAAACAGAAAATAACAGCTGTTGGCAAGGGTGTGGAGAGACTGAAACTCATGTTCTTCACTGTTGGGAATGTAAAATGGTTCAACTGCTTTAGAAAACAATTGATGGTTCCTCAAAAAGTTAAATGTAGAATTATTGTATAACTCCACAATTCCCCTCCTAGGTATATACTGAAAAAAAAAAAAAAAACAGATGGTCAAACATGTTGGCACAAACATATTAAACAGATGGCACACACATGTTTGTAGCTGTGAGATTCACAGTAGCCAAAAGGTAAAAACAGCCCAAATGTCCATCACTGAATGAATGGATAAACAAATTATTCAGCTATCCAATGAAATATTATTCAATAACTAAAAAGAACAAAATACTGATACATACTATAATGTGGATGAATATCTAAAACATTATGCTAAGTGAAAGAAACCAGACACAAAAGGTCCTATATTGTATTATTCCATTTATATGAAATATACAGAATAGATAAACCTACTGAGACAGATGACAGATTGATGATTGTCAAGGGCTGGAGGGAAGGGAGATGTGGAGAAACTTCTTAACACCAGGTATGAAGTTTTACTTTGGCATGATAAAATATTATGCATGTATTAAATGCCACTGAATTATTTGCTTTAAATGATTAATTTTATATTATTAATATGATTATCACCTCAGTAATTTATTAAAAAAATAAGACCCCAGGTTATTCCTGTACACATTAAGGTTT
>SJYA01003248.1:15267-30245 GCA_006410615.1 Neotragus moschatus | reverse complement strand
CTGTACACGTTAAGGTTTGATACCACTGCTCTAATAGATACTCTATCATAAAGAGTTTGGAACCTCAGGAAGCTTCTAATGTAGTAGGCTGGAAAATGACTCCATGTATGAGAGGCTAGACACCAAGGTTCACATTTATTCTGGAAAAAAAAAATGGTATGAGGGGCAGTTTACAGAACTGGTTCTGGTAGGAACCTACCCTGCAGGACCTCACAGTCTAGTAGAAGAAAGGGGAAAAACAGTATATGCATAACTATTCAGGGCACAATGCTGTGTCATTCATTCACTCAAATATATATTTATTTAGCAGTGAACAAACGACAGAAATCTCTGCTCTGCTTCCATGAAGCTGTCATTCTAGTGAGACGAGACAGGCAGATCAAATAAGCATATTATACAGTCTGTGACGTGATAAAGTACTATGGAGAAAAATAACAGAGTGGAAGGCTATGGAGAAGGATAGGGCCAACTATTTTGAGAGAAAAGACATCTAACCAAGGGATAAAAGAAGGACTACTGGAAGAGGTGCTGAGGCAAGAAAAAGCCAATACTTATTTTAGATTTACAACAAATTTTGAGAGAAAGGAGCCTAAAACTGAACTTCACAGGGCAGAGGACTAATGCCCTAGCCATAGAGATCACCAGACTTGAAGCACAGTATATTAGTCAAAACTTTTCTCTCCGTAACTCCATAAGGTAGACAGGGTAAGACTTATTTGGCCATCTTACGCATAGGATTACTAAGAACAAGAGCAAAGAAATGATGCAGCTAAGGTCACCCACTGGTTACTTACTGGGTAGTGGATGAGCAGGAAGTCCAGGTTGGACCTCCTGATATTGGGACAAACTGGCAGGGTTCTGAGCATACCAGCTCATGTGGGGCTATGATGTGAGTACAAGAATATAGGGAGAAGGGAGAGTGATCTTGCCTCACAAGCAAGATGTTAGTGTTAGATGGGTGGGGACTGAGGGATCAGGGCCAGAAGGTCTTGGGGATCCCAAGGCTTCCATGTGGCCTTGCTATCCTGTTCCGTTCCTTCTTTCTCCTTTCCTAGTGCTCTGCTGGAAAATGAAAAGAAAAAACGTGAGATGGCAGAAAAGGAGAAGGAGAAGATTGAACGGGAAAAGGAGGAACTGATGGAGAGGCTGAAGCAAATCGAGGAACAGACTAAGAAGGCTCAGCAAGGTGAGGCTTGGAGTCATCTTGGAGACTGGATTTTCCCACAGTCTGACTCTGTGAGTTGGAAACCCTTCTGTCTGAGCTGCAGACTCGGGGCATATATTCAAGATGTGGCTAAAAGAATAGAGGAATGATGAGGCAAAAGGAAGAGTGTCTAGAGCTTTTTGCCATCTGTGCCTGGGATGAAGCATTTCCAGGAAGGAAGTTAGGTGTCCCTTCTTAATCTCTGCACTCTTTATCACCTTTCCCCTTCCTTCTCTTCCCAGAACTGGAAGAACAGACCCGCAGGGCTCTGGAACTTGAACAGGAGCGAAAGCGTGCTGAGAATGAGGCTGAAAAACTGGCCAAAGAGCGTCAAGAAGCTGAAGAGGCCAAGGAGGCCCTATTGCAGGCCTCTCGAGATCAGAAGAAGACCCAGGAACAACTGGTAAAGCTACAAAATGGGATGAGATTATGGGATCTGAATTTTCTCTTCTGTCTACCTATCTATTCACAGCTACCTCTGTTTGCACATCTGGCTCTTTTTAGCAGAGTACCTCTCTGAAGGATTCCAGCAGATAGCTCCTTCAGAAGCAAGCTGAGAAGTCACTTCCCTAACCCTTACTTTTATTCTTTTTCTTAGCAAGTGGGGACTTGAGCTGATGACCTGACAAAGTAGAGAGGGAGGAAAGAAGGGATTCATACCTGATTGACTAGCTATGTGTGTTACAAACTATACAATCAACTTTTCACTTTTCCTTACTTTCTTATTTCCTCTTCCTAATAATCCTATGGGGTTAATTATCCATGTGAGATAATATGCCCAGGTAATGAAATTAGGGCTCAGAGAGGTTGAAGAGACTTGCATAGGTCACACAATTGTGACTAAGAATGAAAGGTCATTTCTGATTCTCTTTTAAGGGTTTGCTCCCTAAAATCATGTGTAAAGTTGTATGTCTATACATTATTTATAGGGGATGAGGGTGAGCATCTGTACTTTCATCATGATTTCCAAGGGTTCTGTAACTCAGAATTTAAGAACCTGTGGCCCAAATTCCTTAACATATGCTTTTACCCTGTACTGTTTGGAGTGGGAGTACAGGAAACTGAAACCTAATTTTCAGGGGAAAATATCCTCTGGGAGATTTGTCCAAGATGTGAGGGTATGCATAAGCTTTATTTCTTTGGTCATATCACTCTGTGACACTTGAGTGTCATTCCTGTACTTGTCCTGAGAAGATCTTAGTGGAGGCCTGAGCATTGTAGGATAACAGGAAAGGGTCTGCCACTTCAGGCAGTGACACTGCTGCTGCTGCTGCTAAGTCGCTTCAGTCATGTCCGACTCTGTGCGACCCCATAGACAGCAGCCCACGAGGCTCCCCGTCCCTGGGATTCTCCAGGCAAGAACACTGGAGTGGGTTGACATTTCCTTCTCCAATGCATGAAAATGAAAAGTGAAAGTGAAAAGTAAAATTGAAGTCGCTCGGTCGTGTCTGACCCTCAGCAACCCCATGGACTGCAGCCTTCCAGGCTCCTCCATCCATGGGATTTTCCAGGCAAGAGTACTGGAGTGGGGTGCCATTGCCTTTTCCGAGGCAGTGACACAGTGACCTCCAAAGCTTTACTGAGGCCCTAACTCTGCAGTGGGGAGAGAAGAGAGGGGAGAGAGTGACATAAAGAAGAACCAGAAGTGACAACGTTGTTTGCTTTCAAGTCTATAGTCTAGTCGAGGCAGGGAGTTAATAGGGTGCTATAGTAGATCTGAGAATGAGAGTGTTCCCTCTGGGCTTCCTGGAGGAGGTGTGGTAAAAAGAATCTCCATAGCAGCATGCAAGTGAAACAGGAACTTCCCTGTTAGTTCTCAGAGGATCTGGGGTTGAAGAAACTTGGGCCCTAGGGACCAGAAGGCCCACTTCTCATAAGCTTCCAATTGATCCATAGGCCTTGGAAATGGCAGAGCTGACAGCTCGGATCTCCCAGCTGGAGATGGCCCGACAAAAGAAGGAGAGTGAGGCTGTAGAATGGCAGCAGAAGGTAAGACATAGTGCCCAGGACTAAGCAGTGTGGGATGGGATATCACGCATAAGTTCTTGGATTCCTTAGATTTGAATTTCGTCACTTTTCCATCCTTCCTTGACAGTGTGTATCTCAAGGCTCTCTCAAATACTTCCCAGAATTCTCCAGTACCCCCAGGGAATTTGGTACAATTACTTCTGTTATACAGCTGAAGAAACTCAGGATCAGTCAGGCAAAGTGGCTTGAACTACCTGGTGCCTGCTTTCTTCTGGGCCATTCTAGGCACATGTAGGGATGCTGCAAGTTAACCTGGTTTGACTGCCAGCCCTTCCCTTCCTTTGTTACTGAACAGGCTCAGATGGTACAAGAAGACTTGGAGAAGACCCGTGCAGAGCTGAAGACTGCCATGAGCACGCCTCATGTGGCAGAGCCTGCTGAAAATGAGCAGGATGAGCAGGATGAGAATGGGGCAGAGGCCAGCGCTGAACTGCGAGCTGATGCCATGGCCAAGGATCGCAGTGAGGAGGAACGTACCACTGAGGCAGAAAAGAATGAGCGTGTGCAGAAGCACCTGAAGGTATCCAAGCAGACCCAAAGGGTCATGGAGACCATGTATATTGACTTAGTAGCCATGGCCTTCCCTATATCATTGGGGTAGGGGAGAAGGAGAAGAACCTGTCTCAGTGCTGTGTGAGAACTTGAACATTTCTCATTGAGGGCTTTAATGGAGGGATCTCTCACTTATAAATCAGACTCTGAACTACCTGTTCCCTCTCCTTTTTTTTCCACTCTGTCCTCCATCCATATTCCATTTACCTCTTATATTTAGAAAATATTTAGTTGACACAATTCCTACCTGAATCTTTGATATATTGCTCTACTTGCAGAGAATACCTGTCATCAATTGATCCACTCAGTTGGTGTCTTTTGTTTTATTCTTGCTCCCCTAAAATTCTTACAGGGCTGGAAATGGCTCTCAAAAAACTGTGTGTGTGTGTGTGTGTGTGTGTATAAAGGGTGGGGGCATCAGGAGTGGAGTGGGAGGGGAGAGAGAAAGGTGAAGGAGAGGGCGGGACAGGATAAATCAGGAAATACATTTGGTTAATAAGGGGAGGTAAAATTAGAGGAAGCCATTAACCCTTTATCCCCTTGCACCTTCACAGGCCCTCAAATCAGAGCTGGCCAATGCCCGTGATGAGTCCAAGAAGACTGCTAATGACATGATTCATGCTGAGAACATGCGACTGGGTCGAGACAAATACAAGACGCTGCGCCAGATCCGGCAGGGCAATACTAAGCAGCGCATTGATGAGTTCGAGTCTATGTAAAGGGCACCTAGGCCCTAGGGACCCCCTCCTCCCTTCTTCCTTGCTCTCACACTCTTATACTCTTGCCTAACTCACACTGTGCTGGAGCCATTAACTAAAGCAGTCCTGGAGTCACGCCAAGCATTCAGTGCAGCCATGGGACCAAACCTAGCCCCTCAATCCTTACTTCCCTAGGCAGAGAGATGGCCACTATGGTGCCAATGAGATCCTGTTTTTCCTCTTTCCTGGGTGATCTGGCTTGCTAGAAGAGAACACTTTTCAGCTCAGAGGCACTTCCCACTTGGTTTGGGAAATACCCTTATATTTAATGCTGCTCTGCAGGAGTCAAGTGTGGAGTAGGTTGAAAACTGGCCCTCACCCCTGCCCTACCACAGCCTTCATCTTCATTGTCTTGTGATTTGCAGAACTGAAGCATCACAGATTTAGAGATGAAGGCAGGGCTCTGGCTACATGCTCTAGAATGTCACCTGCCCTAAGATTAGGCCTCCCAATGTCCATTCCTTCTAGAGTTACTTATGCTTTGTAATGATTGGAGGCTAAAAACATGTTCAGTCATTCTTTTCTCTACCTCCCAGATTGGGCCTTTTACAAATTCAGTCCCAATAAGCCTTGTCCCTGAGTTCAGACACTCATTTTTCTCTTCAGGGTGATATCGGGGAGAATATGCCTTCAAGAGGCTTCCCCAACATCCTGGAAGGCTGTTAGCCCTTCTGTTCAGACATGATTGGGTAGAGAATATGCCTCTGTGTTTTATGGGAGCCTAGGCTTATTTCAGGTGAGCTCTATGGGCAGATATATCCCTTACTTATTATTCTGTGTTCGTCTTCCCTTCTTGGGATGTGCCCTTCCCCACTCTAATCCACAAATCCCCTCAGGTAGAACAATAGGGATGATTATTCCCAAACCCAGCCAGCCACATCTAGGAGTCTTGCCAAGGGGAAGAAATATTCACATGTGGCTTTAGTATTTTCACCTCCAAGGGTCCCAAACCACTTCTCCCTTCAGGGCTAGTTGGGCCACAACTTCTGCTTCAGAGTCATTAAGGCCTTGGTTTCATGAGTCCTGGATCTTGATGTCAGTTGGCTCAATTGATGAATGTGTGGAAGAAGCCAAGTATGGTGAGAGAAGCTCGTGGCCCACATCCTACAGTTTACTTGGGCCCTACCAAGTGCCTAACAGCCCCTTCCCATCGCCCCTCTCTGAGGTGATGATTGGGTCCTGCCTCTGTTTAATAAACCTTTAACCCAGAACTTGCAACCAGCTGTGCTATCCCTTGGAGCTGTAAACCAGAGAGCTGTTAGGAGTTCTGGTCTGGTCCCTTTCACGCCACAACCTCTTTTTCTCAACCCAGGAGCAGCATCCTCTTCCTCTCTGTCTCACGTGTGCTCTTTTTCTACCAGTGTTATATATTTTAGCAGCATCTAACTCAACATTGATTTCTGCATTTCTTGCTAATGCACCCTTAGAAGATACTAGTCTTGGGACAGGATAATTTTGGCCTCATTCCTTTACCACCCCTACACCTAAGAAGCATATTTTACCAGAAAAATTAATGTAAGAAGCTTTCAGTATTAGTGATATCATCTGTCACTGTAGGTCATACAATCCTTTTTTAAAGTACTTGGTATTTGGTTTTATTGTTCCCCCTTTTTTCCTGCCTTCTCAAAGTTCTTTCCCCAAAGGGGCCCTACTATACTTCCATGCAGTGCCCCTAGCCCAGAGCCCATGGCTTTGATCCCTCCATCCCCTTGTCTTCTGCTTGACCTCGGGAAATCATATGTGCATTGCTGTGTATTATATTGACATTCTCTTGGTGATGTGCCCTATATTTGCTAAATTCAAACCTGGAATTATGGGACAATCCAGCTGCCTTAAAGATAGTATGCCACCCCACCACCACCTCCCTCCCTGCCGGGGGAAGCTGGGGAGAAAGATTAGATTTTATATTCAGGGTTTTTTTGTGCGTCTTTTTTGTTTTGTTTTGTTTTGTTTTGGAGGAGTTTATGCTTAACCCATGTTCTATTTCAGTGCCAATAAAATTTAGGAAGACTTCACTATGACTTAATCTTTCTTTATGGTATCAGTGTATGACTGTAAGATACTTTAATGTAATTTCCACTCTGTGAACCACTTTTCTATCCCTGGTCTCTTTTCATTCTCACTTCAGTCCTATTGGGAGTGTATATGACTATCCATCCTCGTTTTATAGAGGAAGGAATGAACTTGAAAAAATAGAAGAGTAGAATAACTGCCCAAGGATACAGGACTGCATGGATTAGTAGCCTGTGCCCTTTCCATAGTCCTAGGCCAATTTTTCCTGTGTAGATGGGACCTGCATTGACCATGTGATGCTCCTGGGTTTGTTTGGCTCTGGGTCTGATTGTAAGGAGTGGTTTATATCTCTAGACTCCTCCTGGGATGGTCAGGCCCTTTCCTGCCTCCTTGTCAAGAATGCCTCCAAGCTTGCCCACCTCCTACTACCCTCACTTATAGTGTCAGTGAAGGTCAGAGAAATTACCTTGAGTTGAACCCTGTTGCAGAAGATAGTAGGAAGTGGAGTATGAAGTGAGAATGGAGAATATATGTATGTACAAAAGCTGTTGAGCAGTACTTTATGGTTTATAAAACATGTCAATTTTGTAGCCTTCCTATGGTTGTCCTAGTTTTACAAATGAGGAAACTGAGACTCAGATAAGCCTTCTAGGTTGTCTTGGACCTGACATACTCTCACTTACCAGCTCCCTTCTTGGTGAGCCAACATGTGCAAGGAAAAGCAAGTTATGTATTCTGTGAGCTTTAAATCCTTACAACAACCCTTTGAGGCAGTGGCTCTCAAACTTGTCTGCATATTAGACTCTTAAAGATGTCAAAGCCTAGACCACTTCCTCAGATCAAATTATAAACTATAGTAGTGGGAAATGCTCTGAGAATATACTGTTCTTTCCTATTTTACAGATAAAGAAATGGAGGCCCAATAAGATGAGTTAATTTCTCCAAGGTTTCACATAGAAGTAATAGAGCCAGGATATGAACATAGGCAATCTAGTTCATGAGCCTGTGCTGTTAATCACTACACTACATCTTTTCCCTGCTATTTCCACCAAGGGCCTGAGGAAGGACATACATGCACTGGGAAGAGGAAATACATTTGATTTTCTGTATCTATGGAATCTACATCCTCTGATTCAATCAGCTGTATCAAAAATATTTGAAACAATTCTGGAAAGTTCCAGAAAGCTAACCTTGAATTTGCTGCATCTTGGCAACTATTTACATAGCATTTACATTGTATTAAGCATTACAAATAATCTAGAAATGATTTAAACTATACAGGAGGATGTGCATAGATTATATGCAAATACCGCACCATTTTATAAAAGAGACTTGAGCATGCACTGCTTTTGATATATACAAGGTACCTGTAACCAATACCCTATGGATACTAAGGGATGACTGTACTTGCACAGATTCAGTTCTAAGTCCAAATAGAAAAGGCAGAGGAACCAGAGAGCAAATTGCCAATATCCACTGGATCACTGAAAAAGCAAGAGAGTTCCAGAAAAACATCTATTTCTGCTTTATTGACTGTGCCAAAGCCTTTGACTGTGTGGATCACAATAAACTGTGGAAAATTCTTCAAGAGATGGGAATACCAGACCACCTGACCAGCCTATTGAGAAACCTATATGCAGGTCAGGAAGCAACAGTTAGAACTGGATATGGAACAACTGACTGGTTCCAAATAGGAAAAGGAGTACGTCAAGGCTGTATATTTTCACTCTGCTTATTGAACTTGTATGCAGAGTATATCATGAGAAATGCTGGGCTGGAAGAAGCATAAGCTGGAATCAAGATTGCTGGTAGAAATATCAATAGCCTCAGATATACAGATGACACTACCCTTATGACAAAAAGTGAAGAGGAACTAANGCTGTATATTTTCACTCTGCTTATTGAACTTGTATGCAGAGTATATCATGAGAAATGCTGGGCTGGAAGAAGCATAAGCTGGAATCAAGATTGCTGGTAGAAATATCAATAGCCTCAGATATACAGATGACACTACCCTTATGACAAAAAGTGAAGAGGAACTAAAGAGCCGCTTCATGAAAGTGAAAGAGAGGAGTGAGAAAGTTGGCCTAAAGCTCAGCATTCATAAAATGGAGATCATGGCATCTGGTCCCATCACTTCATGGGAAATAGATGGGGAAACAGTGGAAACGGTGTCAGACTNCCTGACCCTTCCCTCGGACGTGGGGACGTGGGGTAACTCCTCTTGGGCAGGCTGAGTGCACTGGTCATTGCAGCCACCCGTGCTGAGTGCTAATCAATCAGTGGCTCTTCCCAGCCCCCGACCCTGGCCTCAGAGGTAGGGTGGCCCTCCCAGCCCCAGACCCTGGCCTCAGGCACAGGGTGGCTCTTCCCAGTCGCTGCCCCTGACCTCGAACACGGGGTGGTTTCTCCCAGCCCCCGACTCTGACTTTGGACATGGTGTGGCTCCTCTCAGCTGTTCCTGTGCCGCCACAGCCCGGGACTCTCAGCTGCTGTCTCTGTCCTCTGACGTGGGGTAGCTCCTCTCGGCCGCACTGAGTGGGAAGTGGGGTGGCTNCAGGGTGGCTCTTCCCAGTCGCTGCCCCTGACCTCGAACACGGGGTGGTTTCTCCCAGCCCCCGACTCTGACTTTGGACATGGTGTGGCTCCTCTCAGCTGTTCCTGTGCCGCCACAGCCCGGGACTCTCAGCTGCTGTCTCTGTCCTCTGACGTGGGGTAGCTCCTCTCGGCCGCACTGAGTGGGAAGTGGGGTGGCTCCTCTCAGCTGTTCCTGCACCGTCGCAGCCTGGCACTCTTGGCCGCTGCCCCTGACCTCGGAAGTGGGGTGGCTCCTCTCAGCAGTTCTGCCGCTGAGGAGGCAAGGCCCTGTCATTATTTTTTTACTTCATTTTTATTGTATTTTTTCTTACTATAATAAAATTCACTTACCAGAAATGTCATCTTTTTAAGATGCATATTTCAATGGATTTTATTATATTCACAAGGTAATGCAAACTTTACCACAATCTAATTCTGGAACATTTTCATAATCCCCAAAGGAAACTTCAGACCTGTTAGCCATCTCTCTCCACTTCTCTCCTTCTCCTCCCACAAATCCCTGAAACCACTAATCTGTTTTCTGTCTTTATAGATTTTCCTATTCCAGATAGTTTACATAAATGAAATCATATATGATGTTTTATATCTGGCTTCATTCATTTAGGACAATCTTTTCACGGCTCATACATATTTTTACATGAATCCTATTTTACTCTTTGGATGAATGAATAATCCATTTTATTGGTATACTAAAATTTATCTAATTGTTAATTAATGGAAATTTGAATTTTAAAATACTTTTTGATATAAATAATGCTAATATCACTGCTGCTGCTGCTGCTAAGTCACTTCAGTTGTGTCCGACTCTGTGTGACCCCATAGACTGCAGCCCACTAGGCTTCTCCGTCCCTGGGAATCTCCAGGCAAGAACACTGGAGTGGGTTGCCATTTCCTTCTCCAATGCATGAAAATGAAAAGTGAAAGGGAAGTCGCTCAGTCGTGTCCAACTCTTTGCGATCCCATTGACCGCAGCCTACCAGGCTCCTCTGTCCATGGGATTTCCCAGGCAAGAGTTCTGGAGTGGGGTCCCATCACCTTCTCTGACTAATATTACTATTCATGTACAAAATTTTGTATGAACATATATTTTTATTTCTCTTGGAATGGAATTTCTGGATCATATGGCACGTTTACATTTTGAGGAGAATTCCTCAGAATTTTCTATATGCAAGACCAAATCATTTGCAGGCAGAGATAGTTTTACTTCTTGCTGTTTAAGCTGAATAAATTTTATTCATTTTGTCTAATTCTTCTGACTAGAACCTCCAGCAAAATGCTAAACTGGAGTGACAAGAGCTGACTTCCTTGTCTTGTTACTAATTTTAGTGTGAATGCTTTCAGTTTCATGATAGAGTATGATATTAGCTGTTATTTTTAATTTTTTGTAGATGCCTGAGGAAGTCCCCTTCTGTTCCTAATGTGTTGCATGATTTTTTATTTATCAAGAAAGGAATTTTGAAAAATGTTATATTTGAATCTCTTAAGATGATCATGTGGTTTGTTTCTTTGTTCTATTAATACTGTACACTACATTGATTGATTTTCATATGGTGAGTCAGCCTTGTATTACTGAGATAAACCTCTCTTATTTGTGGTATGTAAATTCTTTTTATATGTTAATGGTTCTGTTTGCTAGTATTTTGTTGAGAATTTTTTTATCTATAATCAGAAATGATATTGATCTCTAGCTTTCTTTCCTTGTTATGTTTTTTTGTCTGATTTTGCTATAATTGTAATTCTGGCCTCATAGAATGAGTTGGGGGACTGTGGCTTCCTTAGTTTTTTGGAAGAGCTTGTGAATGGCACCAGGTTTAGGAATCTAGGACTCCAGGATGTACAAGACTGATGGTTAGGCACAATTTATTAGTAAATCCACATTAACTGTTTAAATATTGAAACACTTCGATGCCAGTAAGTAAATGGTCATAGTCTTTATTCTTCCTAACATTGCCCTGTCCACTCTAGTCTCTCTTTCAGGACTTTCTAGACTTTCCCACAATCAGCAACTAAAATATTTACACTTGGACTAGCAGGCGAGTTTTCATAACCCTGCTCCAATTCTATGATCAGTTTGCTTTCTGATAGGTTGCTGCCTTGGCTCTTTACAGTTTCTAATTATATAATAAAGTGAAGTTGCTCAGTTGTGTCTGACTCTTTGTGACCCCATGGACTGTAGCCTATCAGGCTCCTCTGTCTATGGGATTTTCCAGGCAATAGTACTGGTGTGGATTGCCATTTCCTTCTCCAGGTGATCTTCCCGACCCAGAGATTGAACCTGGGTCTTCCACATTGTAGACAGACACTTAACCATATGAGCCACCAGGGAAGTCCAATTATATAATAACCATCCTCCAAATCTGAAGACACGCCAAGTAGGAACATTGAGGCAGGAGTGCAGTGTGGGCCAATGGAAGGAAGTTAACTGTGATTCAGATATGTCCAAGTTGCTCATAATTCACTTTAATAACATCAGTTCAGTTCAGTCACTCAGTCGTGTCCAACTCTTTGTGATCCCATGAATTGCAGCATGCCAGGCCTCCCTGTCCATAATCAACTCCCGGAGTTCACTCAGACTCACGTCCATCGAGTCAGTGATGCCATCCGGCCATCTCATCCTCTGTCGTCCCCTTCTCTTCCTGTCCCCAATCCCTCCCAGCATCAGAGTCTTTTCCAATGAGTCAACTCTTCGCATAAGGTGGCCAAAGTACTGGAGTTTCAGCTTTAGCATCATTCCTTCCAAAGAAATCCCAGGGCTGATCTCCTTTAGAATGGACTGGTTGGATCTCCTTGCAGTCCAAGGGACTCTAAGGCTAAGTAACAGTCCCAATAATATCGGAGGTCATTGATCTCAGTCCAGGCTGGGATTTGCTTAAGAACAGGACATGTACACCAATGTTCATAGCAACATTGTTTACAATAGCTAAAAGGTGAAAATAGGCCAAAGATCCATCAACAGATGAATGGATAAACAAAATGTGGTGTATACATAGAATATAATATTATTCAGTCATAAAAACAAATGAAGTTCTGATATGTGCTGCAATATGAATGAACCTTGAAAATATTGTGGTGATAAAGGTCAAACAGAAAAGAAAACATATTATATGAATATATTTATATGACATATTTAGAACAGGTAAATTAATACAGACAAAAAAAGTAGAATACAGTTTACCAGAGGCTGGGGGTAAGGAGAATGAAGAGTTATTGCCTAATTATAGGGTTTCAGTTTAGGGTAATGGACAGTAGTGATTGTTATACACATTGTGAATGTACTTGATTTGAATATTTAGTAATGGTCACAATGGTGAAATTTATATTATATTTTATACTATACATGATTTATCACAATAAAATGACTTTTTTAAAGAAGAATGGGGGGAGAGTGGCCAAGATTGTGGAGTAGGGAAACACTGAGCTCATCTCCTCACATGGTCATACCAAAATTACAACTCTTTACAGAGAAAATATTGATCACAGAAACAGAAAGATGAGTAGGAAAGATCCTTTACAACTAAAAATATAAAGAAGGAATCATAATGAGATGGGTAAAAGGGACTGAGATGTGACAAAGTCAAGACACATACCTTAGGGTGGGCAACTCACAATTGGGAAGATAATTACAATCTCAGTTTCTCCCCAGGGAGCGAGTGGTCTGAGTCCCTCATTGGGCTCTCTAGTCCAGGTGTCTTGCACCAGAAAGACGAATCTTTCATATGTTTTGCTTTGAAGGTCAATAAAACTTTCTTTGGGGATAGTGAGAGGGCTGTGGAAAAGAGAGACTCCATTCTTAAAGAGTGTATATAGAATGTCACACACTCCAGCACTCAAAGAAAAAGCAGTGACTTGAAAGAAGCATTCAGACTCACTTGGTGATCTTGGAGAGCCTCCTGGGGACAGGATATAACCGGAGTTCATGCTGGGAACATAGACACTGCTGTCAGTAATTTTTGAGAGCTTGTTTTACCATGTGTATTCTGGTGCTGGCAGGCAGTATTTTAGAATCCTCCATTTATCTTAATGCCAGGGCCTGACTTCACCCATCAGCCTTTCTTCACCAGTACTGGTATGCCTCAGACCAAGCACTGAGTGGAGATGCAGTTCCACCCACTAGGAGGCCTGATGCCTTTGTACTATCTGTATTCACAACATCCCTGGGCAATAGCCTTATCCACCATAAGGGTCAGAACAAAGCTGTGCATACCAGTGCACCAGCAGTAGCCCTGGAACACTCAGAGCCCAAGAGTTGGAGATTCTTGGACCCAGCTCTGCCTATCAAGGAGCTGGCATTAGTCCTAGGATCTGGCCTCATGCACCACTGGGTCGGCACCAGCTTCAAGATACCCTGGGATTCAGCTCCACCCATCAATGAGTTTACATCAGTTCTGAGACTCCTGGACCCTGCAACCAGAGGCCTCATGACCTGGCTCCATTCACCATAGAGCCAGCAGTAGCCTCAGGACACAGCCCACCCACCATTAGGTGGGCACTATCCCCAAGCCACCCCTGGGCCCTGGTCCTTCTTTATTGCAGGCCAACACAAACTCTGGCATACCATGGGGCCCTCAGCCAATCACTCTGAGATCCAGCCCCACCAAGGAACTTACACCAGCTTTGGGACACCCCACATCCTGCAGCCAGTTGTGATAGGCTGGCACTAGATCATGGACCCCTGTCCCCACAAACGCCCAATCCAGAAATTGGATCAACCATCAGTGGACCAGAACTAGCTTCAAGAGCCTCTAGGGCTCTGCATCCAGTGGCCTTGTGACACACTTCCCCACACACAAGTGATGAGCAGCCTTTATATAAGGTGAAACTTAGTAACCAACCAGAGCAGCCATGCCCACCAGACTACTCACAGTAGTCTACTCACTACAACAGAAGGACTCATGAAGACCAAATAGAGGGCACTCCTAGAGAACATAGTTCTGGTGACTGGGACAGGGGGGCTGGGGGATATGTGGCTGGGATGCATAGGCAATCTCCTGCAAAAAACCACTTGACTATGTATAGAACAAATGAACATAGTAGGAAGTCACAAAAATGACGTTCTGAGAGACTGGTTTACCAAGGAGAATTTAGATAGGCACAGAAGAAGAGAAAAAATAAATCATACAACAGAGAGATAGAATAATACTTGAAGAATGTATATTATTCAAGAATAATACTTGAGGTTATTGGCCAGCAGTTTGCTACTTGCCTGTGAGATAAGTACAGAAATGGAAGTAAGAAGTTAGAAACTTTTCTAGCACCTTGACACTGCCCTGACATCCAAGCTTGTAGTCAGTGGACTTTTCTTATTGGACAAGACAGACCAGTTAGGGTACCATCAAACTTAACAGACAGGGTCATGTGTGGCACAAGCTGCATGCCAGGAATATACACTAGGTCTACATCATAACATATTAACACTTTCACGCTTGTGATCAACTATAACCTAACAGTGTATAAAACTCAGAAATAATTTCTTTCTTCCAGAGACAAATTATATACTAGAGAAATGTTGAAATCAGTGACTGATAAAAGGTGGAAGAGTAGTTTGAAAATAATAGGATGACTTGCTTCACTTTGGATAAAAGGTTTAAATAAATATCCTGAGTTTGAGAAAAATGCTTTAAAAAGCTATTCTTCCTTTCCTATTGACATAGCCTCTGCAAGAATGGTTTCTCTACTATGAGTGTTATCAAATCACAACACTTCAGGTAGACATTATGCCTTATAGTAACATGTCATTATCCCTGTAATTTTTGTAATTTTCTTCCTTTTTTTTTCCTATGCTATGTTTTTTATTGTTTACTGAAATGTTATTTTGTCTTTTAAAT
>SJYA01003247.1:364837-382672 GCA_006410615.1 Neotragus moschatus | reverse complement strand
GGTGTACATAAGTTCCCACCCCTGAACCCCCCTCCCACCTCCCTCCCCATACCATCCCTCTGGGTCATCCCAGTGCACCAGCCCCAAGCATCCTGTATCCTACATCGAACCTAGACTGGGTATTCATTACTTATATGATATTATACATGTTTCAGTGCCACTCTTCCAAATCATCCTGCCCTCTCCCTCTTCCACAGAGTCAAAAAGTCTGTTCTGTACATCTGCGTCTCTTTTGCTATCTCACATACAGGGTTATCATTACCGTCTTTCTAAATTCAATATATATGTGTTAGTATACTGTATTGGTGTTTTTCTTTCTGGCCTACTTCACTCTGTATAATTGGCTCCAGTTTCATCCACCTCACTAGAACTGATTCAAATGTATTCTTTTTGATGGATGAGTAATACTCCATTGTGTATACGTACCACAGCTTTCTTATCCATTCATCTGCTGGTGGACATCTAGGTTGCTTCCATGTCCTGGATATTATAAACAGTGCTGCGAAGAACATTGGGGTACACATGTCTCTCTTGATTCTAGTTTCTGTGGTGTGTATGCCCAGCAGTTGGATTGAAAGGTCATAAGGCAGTTCTATTTCCAGTTTTTTAAGGAATCTCCATACTGTTCTCCATAGAGGCTGTACTAGTTTGAGACCTATTTTTTAAAGCAAACTTCATAGATATATATTTTATAACTTTTGTGACTTTGTTTTTTTGTTTTTTGTTTTCTTTAATATTGTATTTTTGAAAATCCAACCTCTACTCTAGATTTTTAATCCTGCTTTTTGGTATTTATGATCAATTTTGTCCTTTTAAGAAACAAATCTTCAGTATCCATTTTTACTTGGAAGCTTGACTGCTCCCTCCACCTTCAGACTCTCCTTTTTCTACACCAGGTTTCCTTTATCTCCTCCCTCCCCCTTCTCTTCTCTACCCAACTCTGTGAATCTCTTTGTGTGTTCTGGACAGTGGAGAACACTTAGGGAACTGATTACTGTCTGGATCTGTCTCTCTCCTTTTGATTCCCCCATTTATCCTCCTGGCCACCTCTGTCTCCTTCCTCCCTCTTCTCTTCTCTGTATAAATCCATGAACATCTCTGAGGGGTCCAGACTGTGGAGCACACATAAGGAAGTGACTACTGGCTAGCTTGCTCTCTCCGCTTTTTATTCCACCTCATCTCATCCTGGTCACCTCTATCTCCCTGCTCCCTCTTATATTCCCCATGTAACTCTGTGAACATCTCTGGGTGTCCCTCACAGTGGAGAAATGTTTCATCTTTAACCTAGATGTTTTATCAAAGGTGCTGTATAGATGGAGTACTCTTGAAGCTACTGTAAGAATAAGACTGAAAACCAGAGGCAGGAGGCTTTTTTAAGTCCAAATCCTGAGAACACCAGAGAACTCCTTACTCCAGGGAACATTAATCAACAGGAGGTCATCAAAGGCCTCCATACCTACACTGAAACTAAGCACCATCCAAGGGCCAACACATTCAAGAGCAAGACATACCACACAAATTCTCCAGCAACACAGGAACACAGCCCTGAGCTTCAATATAGAGGCTGCCCAAAGTCACTCCAAACCCAATGACATCTCAAAACTCATTACTGGACACTTCATTGCACTCCAGAGAGAAGAAATCCAGCTCCACCAACCAGAACACTGACACAAGTTTCGCTAACCAGGAAACCTTGATAAGCTACCTGTACAACCCCACCAAGAGTGAGGAAATTCCACAATAAGGAGAACTCCACAAACTGCCAGAATACAGAAAGGCCACCCCAAACAGAGCAATATAAACAAGACGAAGATACAGAGGAATACCCATCAGATAAAGGGACAGGATAAATACCCACCAAACCAAACCAAAGAGGAAGAGATAGGGAATCTACCTGATGAAGAATTCTGAATAATGATAGCAAAAATGATCCAAAATCTTGAAAACAAAATGGAATCACAGATAAATAGCCTGGAGACAAAGATTGATAAGCTACAAGAAAGGTTTAATGAGGACCTAAAAGAAATAAGAAAGCATCAATATATAATGAATAATGCAATAAATGAGATCAAAAACACTCTAAAGGGAACTAACAGTAGAATAATGGAGGGAGAAGATAGGGTAAGTTAGGTAGAAGATAGAATGATAGAAATAAATGAAGCAGAGAGGAAAAAAGAAAAAAACATTTAAAATAAATGAGGACAACCTCAGAGACCTCTGGGACAATGTTAAATGCCCCAACATTTGAATCATAGGAGTCCCAGAAGAAGAAAACAAAAAGAAAGACCATGAGAAAATACTTGGGGAGATAATAGTTGAAAATTTCCCTAAAATGGGGAAGGAAATAATCACCCAAGTCCAAGAAATCCAGAGAGTCCCAAACAGGATAAACCCAAGGTGAAACACCCCAAGAACATATTAGTCAAATAAACAAAGATCAAAAACAAAGAACAAATATTAAGAGCAGCAAGGGAAAAACAACAAATAGCACCCTAGGGGATTCCCATAAGGATAACAGCTTATCTTTCAATAGAAACTCTTCAAGCTTGGAGGAAATGCAGGACATACTTAAAGTGATGAAAGAGAATAACCCACAGCCCAGATTACTGTACCATCAAGGATCTCATTCAAATATGAAGGAGAAATCAAAAGCTTTACAGTCAAACAAAAGCTGAGAGAATTCAGCACCACCAAACCAGCTCTCCAACAAATGCTAAAGGATCTTCTCTAGATAGGAAACACAAAAAGGGTGTATAAACCCGAACCCAAAACAATAAAGTAAATGGCAACGGGATCATACTTATCAATAATTACCTTAAACATAAATGGGTTGAATGCCCCAACCAAAAGACAAACACTGGCTAAATGGATCGAATACAAGACCCCTATATATATTGTCTACACGAGACCCACCTCAAAACAAGGGACACATACAGACTGAAAGTGAAGGGCTGGAGAAAGATATTCCACACAAATAGAGACCAAAAGAAAGCAAGAGTAGCAATACTCATATCAGATAAAATAAATTTTAAAAACAAAGGCTGTGAAAAGAGACAAAGAAGGACACTACATAATGATCAAAGGACCAATCCAAGAAGATATAGCAATTATAAATATATGTGCACCCAACATAGGAGCACCACAATACGTAAGACAAATGCTAACAAGTATGAAAGGGGAAGTTAATAATGACACAATAATAGTGGGAGACTTTTATACCCCACTCACATCTAAGAATAGATCAACTAAATAGAAAATTAACAAGGAAACACAAACTTTAAATGATACAATAGACCAGTTAGACCTAATTGATGTCTATAGGACATTTCACCCCAAAACAATGAATTTCACCTTTTTCTCAAGTGAACACAGAACCTTCTCCAGGATAGATCACATTCTGGGGCATAAATCTAGCCTTGGTAAAGTCAAAAAAACTGAAATCACTCCAAGCATCTTTTCTGACTACAATGCAGTAAGAGTAGATGTCAGTTAAAGGAGAAAAACTATTAAAAATTCCAACATATGGTGGCTGAACAACATACTGCTGAATAACCAACAAATCACAGGAGAAATTAAAAAAGAAATCAATTCATAATTGTNAATCACTCCAAGCATCTTTTCTGACTACAATGCAGTAAGAGTAGATGTCAGTTAAAGGAGAAAAACTATTAAAAATTCCAACATATGGTGGCTGAACAACATACTGCTGAATAACCAACAAATCACAGGAGAAATTAAAAAAGAAATCAATGCATAATTGTTAGCATTTGGCTTACATATTGCAGTCCTCCTATATTGGGTGCATATATATTTATAATTTTTATATCTTCTTGGATTGATCCTTTGATCATTACATAGTATCCTTCTTTGTCTCTTTTCACAGTCTTTATTTTAATATCTATTTTATTTAATATGAGTATTGCTACTCCTGCTTTCTTTTGGTCTCTGTTTGCATGGAATATCGTTTTCCAGCCCTTCACTTTTAGTCTGTATGTGTCCCTTGTTTTGAGGTGGGTCTCTTGTAGACAGCATATATAGGGGTTTTGTTTTAGTATCCATTCAGCCAGTCTTCGTCATTTTGTTGGGGTATTCAACCCACTTACATTTAAGGTAATTATTTATAAGTAGCATATTGGGCACCTACTGACCTGGGGACTTCCTCTTTCAGTATCCTATCATTTTGTCTTTTCATACTATTCATTGGGTTCTCAAGGCAAGAATACTGAAGTGGTTTGCCATTCCCTTCTCCAGTGGACCACATTCTGTCAGAACTCTCCACCATGACCTGCCTGTCTTGGGTGGCCCCACAGGGAATGCCTTAGTTTCGTTGAGTTAGAAAAGGCTGTATTCCTAGTGTGATTAGATTGACTAGTTTGCCGGGAGCCAGCATGGGGAATCCCGCCCGTGGCAAAAGTCATGAGGAAAGGGGCCTGACAAACGCAAAGGTGGGATCAGGCCTCAGGGGACCCCCTGGACTTTCTAAAGTATCTACCTCCAAAACCAGAGTCTGCCTGCTTTACTGCATTATGCTTTCCACATACTCTTCTGACATTAACAGGGGGCTGTCCCCCCACCACTATTTTCTAGAAAAACTTAATTTAGAGCTTTTAGATAATAAGTCTCCTGGGCATAATAAGAGCGTTTCAACCCAAAAGCCCCTCTGATGGCTTTCTAGCCTGCCTGACAGGTTTGCCCAGACTCTTACAGCTACACATGTGATTGTTTACAGCCTCCTGACCATGAGAGGCACAGGAAGCTTAAAACATCCTAGGAATGTAGGGGCTTCCGAGGACTCAAAATCATTAGAATAGGACTGATTNACACAGTGAAAGGCTTTGTCATAGTCAATAAAGCAGAAATAGATGTTTTTCTAGAAGTCTCTTGCTTTTTTGATGATCCAGCGAATGTTGGCAATTTGATCTCTGGTTCCTCTGGCTTTTCTAAAACCAGCTTGGACATCTGGAATTTCACAGTTCACATATTGCTGAAACCTGGCTTGTATAATTTTAAGCATTACTTTTATTTGTCTGTAAAACTTTAATTTCTTCTTCAAGTTTGAATGACAGCTTTGCTGAGTACAGTATTCTAGGCTGTAGTTTTTTTTTCTTTTATCATTCTAAACATATTTTGCCACTTTCTTCTTGCCTGCACAGTTTTTGCTAAGTAAATCAGCTGAAAATTTTATGGGAGTTCCTTTATATGTTATTTGTTGTTATTCTCTTGTTGGTTTTTCCATTTTTCTCTTTGTCTCTAATTTTTTTCAGTTTGATTACCATGTGTCTTGCCATGTTCCTCCCTGTTTTTATCCTGCCTAGGATTCACTGTACTTCCTGGATTTGGGTGGCTAGTTCTTTTACTATGTTCATGAAGTTTTCAGTTATTATCTCTTGAAATATTTTCTCATGTCCTTTCTCTGTGAGACCCCTATACAGTGAATGTTGGTTTGTCTCTCAGAGATCTATTAGGCTGTTTATATTTCTTTTCATCCTGTTTTTCCTTATTCCATTCCAAAGCAGTGACTTTCACCATTCCATCTTCCAGGTCATTTATCCATTCTTCTGCCTCAGTTATTCTCTTATTAATTCTTTGTAGTCTGTTTTTCATTTCAGTTATTGTATTGTTCATCTCTATTAATTTGTTCTTTAATTCTTTTAGATACTTGTTAAACATTGCACATGTCTTCTTAATCCTTGCCTCCATTCTTTCTCTGAGATCCTGGATCATCTTCACTATCATTATCCTAATCTATTTCACATATGATAATATACTTGTTTCAATGCTATCTTTCGAATCACCCCACCTTCACCTTCTCCCACAGAGTCCAAAAGTCTGTTCTTTACATCTGTGTGTCTTTTGTTGCCTCACATATAGGGTCATCATTACCATCTTTCTAAATTCCATATGTATGCATTAATATACTGTAATGGTATTTTTCTGACTTACTTCACTCTATAATAGGCTCCACTTTCATTCACCTTATTAGAACTGATTCAAATGCATTATTTTTAATAGCTGAGTAATATTCCAGGGTGTATATGTACCATAGCTTTCTTATCCATTCATCTGTTGATGGACAACTAGGTTGCTTCGATGTCCTGGCTATTGTAGNGTATTTTTCTGACTTACTTCACTCTATAATAGGCTCCACTTTCATTCACCTTATTAGAACTGATTCAAATGCATTATTTTTAATAGCTGAGTAATATTCCAGGGTGTATATGTACCATAGCTTTCTTATCCATTCATCTGTTGATGGACAACTAGGTTGCTTCGATGTCCTGGCTATTGTAGATAGTGCTGCAATGAACATTGGGGTACACGTGTCTCTTTCAATTCTGGTTTCCTCAGTGTGTATGCCCAGCAGTGGGATTGCTGGGTCATATGGCAGTTCTTGGGCTTCCCTGGTGGCTCAGAGTTTAAAGCATTTGCCTCTAATATGGGAGACCTGGGTTTGATCTGTGGGTAGGGAAGATCCCCTGGAGAAGGAAATGTCAACCCACTCCAGGATTCTTGCCTGGAGAATCCCATGGACGGAGAAGCCTTGTGGGCTATGGTCCATGGGGTTGCAAAGAGTCGGACTTGACTGAGCTACTCAACTTCATGACAGTTCTATTTCCAGTTTTTTAAGGAGTCTCCACACTGTTCTCCATGATGGCTGTACTAGTTTGTGTTCCCAAATGGCTGTTCTAGTTTGCATTCCCAAAACCAAGAGGGTTCCATTTTTTTCACACTCGCTCCAGCATTTAATGTTTGTAGATATTTTGATACTAGCCATTCTGACCAGTGTGAAATGGTACCTAATTGCAGTTTGATTTGCATTTCTCTGATAATGAGTGATGTTGAGCATCTTTTCATGTGTTTGTTAGCCATCTGTATGTCTTTGGAGAGATGTCTGTTTATTTTTTGGCCCATTTTTTTTTATTGGGTTGTTTGTTTTTCTGGAATTGAGCTGCAGGAGTTGCTTGTATATTTGTGAGATTAATTCTCTGTCAGTTGCTTCATTTGCTATTATTTTCTCCCATTCCAATGGCTATCTTTTCACCTTTCTTATAGCTTCCTTTGTTGTGAAGAAGCTTTTCTTAGTTTAATTAGGTCCCATTTCTTTATTTTTGCTTTTATTTCCAATACTCAGGGAGATTGGTCATAGAGGATCCTGCTGTGATTTTTGTTGGAGAGTGTTTTGCCTATGTTTTCCTCCAGGATTTTATAGTTTCTGGTCTTATGTTTAGATATTTAATCCATTTTGAGTTTATTTTTGTGTATGGTGTTAGAAAGTGTTCTAGTCTCATTCTTTTACAAGTGGCTGACCAGTTTTCCCAGCACCACTTGTTAAAGAGATGTCTTTTCTCCATTATATATTCTTGCCTCCTTTATTGAAAATAAGCTGTACATAGGTGCGTGGATTTATTTCTGGGCTTTCTATTTTGTTCCATTGACCTATATTTCTGTTTCTGTGCTGGTTCCATACTGTCTTGATGACTGTGGCTCTGTATTAGAGCCTGAAGTGAGGCAGGTTGATTCCTCCACTTCCATTCTTCCTTCTCAAGATTGCTTTGGCTATTCGAGGTTTTTTTGTATTTCCATACAAATTGTGAAATTGTTTGCTTTAGTTCTGTGAAAAATACGGTTGATCACTTGATAGCAATTGCATTGAATCTATAGATTGCTTTGGGTAGTATACTCATTTTGAGTGTATTGATTCTTCCAATCCATGAACATGGTATATTTCTCCAATATTTGTTTCCTCTTTATTTCAGCAATGTTTTATAGTTTTCTATATATAGGTATTTTGTTTCTGTAGGTAGATATATTCTAAAGTATTTAATTATTTTCATTGCAATGGTGAATGGAATTGTTTCCTTAATTTCTCTTTCTGTTTTCTCATTGTTAGTGTATAGGAAAGCAAGAGATTTCTGTGTGTTGATTTTATATCCCGCAACTTTATTGTATTCATTGATTAGCTCTAGTAATTTTCTGGTGGAGTCTTTAGGATCTTCTATGTAGAGGATCATATCGTCTGCAAACAGTGAGAGTTTTACTTCTTCTTTTCCAATCTAGATTCTTTTAATTTCTTTTTCTGCTCTGATCACTGTGGCCAAAACTTCCAAAACTATGTTGAATTGTACTGGTGAGATTGGGCATCCTTGTCTTGTTCCTGACTTTAGGGGTAATGCTTTAAATGTTTCACCATTGAGGATAATGTTTGCTGTGTATTTGTCATATATAGCTGTTATTATGTTAAGATATTTTCCTTCTAAACCTGCTTTCTGGAGGGTTTTTATCATAAGTGGATATTAAATTTTGTCAAAGGCTTTCTCTGCATCTATTGAGATAATTATATGGTTTTTATCTTTCAATTCGTTAATGTGGTGTTTTACATTGACTGAATTGCAGGTATTGAAGAATCTTTGCATCCCTGGGATAAAGCCCACTTGATCATGATGTATGATCTTTTTAATATGTTATTGGATTCTGTTTGCTAGAATTTTGTTAAGGATTTTTCATCTATGTTCATCAGTGATATTGGCCTGTAATTTTCTTTCTTTTTTTTTTTTTTTGTGGCAGCTTTGTCTAGTTTTGGTGATAGGTTGATGGTGTCCTCCTAGAATGAGTTTGGAAGTTTACCTTCCTCTGCAGTTTTCTGGAAGAGTTTGAGTAGGATAGGTGTTAGCTCTTCTCTAAATTTTTGGTGAAATTCTGCTATGAAGCCATCTGGTCCTCAGCTTTTGTTTGTTGGATGATTTCTGATTATAGTTTCAGTTTCTGTGCTTGTGATGGGTCTGTTAAGAATTTCTATTTCTTCCTGGTTCAGTTTTGCAAAGTTATAGTTTTCTAAGAATTCGTCCATTTCTTCTACGTTGTCCATTTTATTGGTATATAGTTGCTGATAGTAGTCTCTTTAATCTTTTGTATTTCTGTGTGTCTGTTGTGATTTCTGCATTTTCATTTCTAATATTGTTGATTTGATTCTTCTCCCTTTTTTTCTTGATGGGTCTGGCTAATGTTTTGACTATTTTATTTATCCTATCAAAGAATCAGCTTTTAGCTTTGTTGATTTTGGAAATGATGTCTTTTGTTTCTTTTGCATTTATTTCTGACCTACTTTTTATAATTTCTTTCCTTCTAGTAACCTTGGGGTGCTTCATTTCTTCTTTTTATAGTTGCTTTAGATGTAGAGTTAGGTTATTTACATGATTTATCTTCTGTTTCTTAAGGTAAGCTTGTGTTGCTCTGAACCTTCCCCTTAGCACTTCTTTCACTGAATTCCATAAGTTTTGGGCTATTGTGTTTTCATTTTCATTCATTTCTATGCATATTTTGATATCTTCTGTGATTTGTTGGTTATTCAGAAATGTTTTATTTAGCATCCATATATTTGTGTTTTTAATAGTTTTTTTCCTGTTCAGTTCAGTTCAGTTGCTCAGTCGTGTCCAACTCTTTGCGACCCCATGAATTGCAGCACCCCAGGCCTCCCTGTCCACCACCAACTCCCAGAGTTCACTCAAACTCACAACCATCGAGTCGGTGATGCCATCCAGCCATCTCATCCTCTGTCGTTCCCTTCTCCTCCTGCTCCCAATCCCTCCCAGCATCAGAGTCTTTTCCAGTGAGTGAACTCTTCGCATGAGGTGGCCAAAGTACTGGAGTTTCAGCTTTCATTCCTTCCAAAGAAATCGCAGGGCTGATCTCCTTCAGAATGGACTGGTTGGATCTCCTTGCAGTCCAAGGGACTCTCAAGAGTCTTCTCCAACACCACAGTTCAAAAGCATCAATTCTTCAGTGCTCAGCCTTCTTCACAGTCCAATTCTTACATCCATACATGACTACTGTAAAAACTATAGCCTTGACTAGATGGACCTTAGTCGGCAAAGTAATGTCTCTGCTTTTCAATATACTCTCTAGGTTGCTCATAACTTTTCTTCTAAGGAGTAAGCGTCTTTTAATTTCATGGCTGCAGTCACCATCTGCAGTGATTTTGGAGCCCAAGAAAATAAAGTCTGTAGCTGACATCTAATTTCACCCCATTGTGATCAGAAAAAAATACTTGAGATGATTTCAACACTTTTGAATTTACCAAGGTTAGATTTATGGCCCAGGATGTGATCTATCCTGGAGAAGATTCTGTGTGCACTTGAGAAAAAATTCATTGTTTTATGGTGAAATGCCCTATAGATAACAATTAGGTCTAAGTTTTCCTTTGTATCATTTAAAGTTTGTGTTTCCTTGCTAATTTTCTGTTTGGTTGATTTATCCATATGTGTGAGTGGTGTATTAAATTATCCCACTATTATTGTGATACTGTTAATTTCCCCTTTCATACTTGTTAGCATTTGCCTTACATATTGTGGTGCTCCTATGTTGGGTGCATACATAATTATAATTGTCATATCTTCTTCTTGGATTGATCCTTTGATCATTATGTAGTGGCCTTCTTTGTCTCTTTTCACAGCCTTTGTTTTAAAGTCTATTTTATCTGATATGAGTATTGCCACTCCTGCTTTCTTTTGGTCTCCATTTGCGTGAAATATCTTTTTCCAGCCCTTCACTTTCTGTCTGTATGTGTGCCTTGTTTTGAGGTGGTTCTGTTGTAGACAGCATATTTAGGGGTCTTGTTTTTGTATCTATTCAGCCAGTCTTTGTCTTTTGGTTGGGACATTCAACCGATTTACATTTAAGGTAATTATTGACAAGTATGATCTCATCGCCATTTACTTTGTTGTTCGGGTTCGAGTTTATACACTCTTTCTATATTTCCTGTCTAGAAAATATCCTTTAGCATTTGTTGAAGAACTGATTTGGTGGTACTGAATTCTCTCAGCTTGCTTGTCTGTAAAGCTTTTGATATCTCCTTCATATTTGAATGAGATCCTTTCTGAGTACAGTAATCTGGGCTGTAGGTTTTTCTCTTTCATCGATTTAACTATGCCCTGCCTTTCCCTTCTGGGCTGAAAAGTTTCTATTGAAAGATCAGCTGTATCCTTATGGGAATCCCCTTGTGTGTTATTTTTCCCTTGCTGCTTTTAATATTTGTTCTTTTTGTTTGATCTTCGTTAATTTGATTAATATGTTATTGGGGTGTTTCACCTTGGGTTTATCCTGTTTGGGACTCTTGGTTTCTTGGACTTGGGCGGCTATTTCCTTCCCCATTTGGGGAAGTTTTTAACTATTATCTTCTTAAGTATTTTCTCATGGCCTTTTTTTGGTCTTCTTCTTCTGAGACTCCTATGATTCAAATATTGGGGAATTTAATGTTGTCTCAGAGGTCTCTGAGGTTTTCCTCATTTCAATTTTTTTTTCTTTTTTCCTCTCTGCTTCATTTATTTCCACCATTCTATGTTCTACCTCACTTATCCTGTCTTCTACCTCAGTTATTTTACTGTTGGTTCCCTCCAGTGTGCTTTTGATCTCAGTTATTGTATTATTTATTATTGATTGACTCTTTATTCTTTCTTCTAGGTCCTTGTTAAACTTTCCTTGCATCTTCTCAGTCCTTGTCTCCAGACTATTTACCTGTAATTCTATTTTATTTTGAAGATTTTGGATCATTTTCACTATCATTATTCAGAATTCTTTTTCAAGTAGGCTCCCTATCTCCTCCTCTTTTGTTTAGTTTTGTGGGCTTTTATCATGATCCTTTACCTGCTGAATATTTCTCTGCCTTTTCATCTTGTTTAGGTTGCTGTGTTTGGGGTGGCCTTTCAGTATGCTGGAAGTTTGTGATTCCTCATTATTGTGGAGGTTCCCCCCTATGGGTGGGATTTGATGAGTAGCTTGTCAAGGTTTCCTGATTAGGCAAGCTTGTTTCAGTGTTCTGGTGGGTAGAGCTGGATCTCTTCTCTCTGGAGTGCAATGAAGTGTCTAGTAGTGAATTTTGACGTGTCTATTGGTTTGATGTGACTTTTGGCCGCCTGTATTTTTGTGCTCAGGGTTATGTTCCTGCATTATTGGAGAATTTTCATGGTGTGTCTTGCTCTGAAACTTGTTGGCTCTTGGGTGGTGCTTGGTTTCAGTGTAGGTATAGAGGCTTTTGAATGAGCTCTTGTTGATTAATGTTCCCTGGAGTCAGGAGTTTTATAGTATTCTCAAGTTTTGGATTTAAGCCTCCTGCATCTGGTTTTTAGTCTTATTCTTACCATAGCCTCAAGACTTCTCCATCCATACAGCACAGATGATAAAACATCTAGGTTAATGGTGAACAGATTCGCCACTGTCAGGGACACCCACAGAGGTTCAAAGATTTACATGGAGAAGAGGGAGGAGGGAGATAGAGGTGACCAGGAGGAGTAGAGGGGGAATCAAAAGAAGAAAGAGCAATCTAACCATTAATCAATTCCCTATTTGCTTTCCACAATCTGGGACATTCAGAGAGGTTCACAGAGTTCCAAAGAGAAGAGAAGAGGGAGAAAGGAGATAGAAGTGACCAGGAGGAGAGGAGGGGAAGTCAAAAGTAGAGAGAGCAGTCTAGCCTGTGATCAGTTCCCTACGTGTTCTCCATAACCCAGAACACCCAAAGAGATTCACAGAGTTAAGTAGAGAAGAGAAGGGGGAGGAAGGAGATAGAGGTGACCTGGAAGAGAGAAAGGAGAGTCAAAAGGGGAGAGAGCAATCAAGTCAGCAATCACACTCCTAAGTAAAAATGAGTACTGAAGATTGGATTCTTAAAGGTACAAAATTGATAACAATTACCAAAAAGCAAAGATTAAAAATCTAGGGTAGAGGTTAGACTTTCAAAAATACAATATTAAAAAAAATTGCAAAAGTTATAAAAATATACATATGGTATGAAATTTGCTTTAAAAATAGGGTCCTTTTTTTTTGCAAGGTAATAGGTTTTAAAAACTAAAATTAAAGCAGTAATAAAGAACTTAAAATTTAAAAAATTTAAAATTGATAATAGTAAAATACATCTCAGAATTTCTCTGGAGCTGTAGAGGGCAGTGTGGGGTCAGTTCATTTTCAGATATTTCCTTATTCCAGCTTATACTTCTTCTCAAGGTCTATAGGTACCTTCCAATTTAGCCAATGCTAACTACAGGTTTTTAATCTGTTGCACCTGTCACTTCCAAAGCTGTTCCCTCTTTGTTTATTTTGGCTTCCTCTGTTTGCAAGTCTCTTCAGTATCTAACTTCTGCCCTGACACTAGGGGGCAAAGGTGGTCATTCATTTAGGCTCACTTGTTCAATTGTACTGTGGGGAGGAACACTGCAAACAAATATCACTGATATGCATGGGAAGTGCTCACAGTGTCTGGGCCACACGGCGTGTGTGCTTTCCCGGTTAACAGTGCTCAGGCTCCAGGTTGCTCTGCAGGGCACTGTCTAAAGCAGGCCCTGGGGCACTTCCCTGGTCTAAGCCATGCAGATTCAGGTTCTTGGTACTTCACAAAGGCACAGTTTCAGTTGGGCCTGTGTTTTGTGCCCTTCCCAGATCCGAGCAGCTCAGGCAACCAGGTGTTTGGTTAGCACACACTCCCCAGGTGGGGCAGTGCATCTTATCACCTCCCCCGTCCCAGCTGCTCAATTTCCTGGATGCATAGCAGGAGCACTGTCTCAGGTGTGCCGTGTGTCTCCTCCTGGGAGCTGATCTCTGGCTGTGGTTCTCCTGGTAGATGTCAACCATCCAGGATCCCAGGAAGCCTTAGTTAGCAACCGGGAGCCTGCTCACAGTTTGGTAGAGGATGCCATCTCTGGGTACGTGTTTGCCCCTTGCCTTCCGGTTCTGACTGTCGCCTACCTGCCTCTGGTGGGGGATAGGCCAGTCTGTAGCTGGCTAGCTCTCCTCTGGTATTAGCTCAGTTCTTTGTTCTATGAACAGCCTGGTGGTGCCTTAGGTTAGAGCTTTTCACGGGAAATTTCTCTTTCTCTCTCTCTCTTTTTTTCTCTTTGGCTATCCCATGGTTTGAGTTGCTATCTCACATTAGCTCCCTCAGATTGCCCTCAGGGCATTCAGGCCCACTCCTTACCCTAAGCAGTGCAACCCACACCTCCCTGTTCAGCCCCCGCTTGCTGCTGGAGGACGTGAGTATCTGGGCTACTTCTCCACTGGGAGTTGCAGTTAGGCATGTAATCTGTAGGTTTCATTTATTTATTTTTCCTCTCAGTTATGTTGCACTCTGAGATTCCAAAACTCCCCACAGACCCGCCGGTGAGAGGGTTTCCTGGTGTCTGGAAACGTCTTCTCTTTTACAACTCCTTCCCCAGGATGGATCTCCATCCCTAACTCTTGTCTCTCTTTTTATCTTTTATATTTTGTCTTACCTCCTTCTGAAGACAATGGGCTGCCTTTCTGGGTGCCTAGTGTCCTCCACCAGTGTTCAGAAGTTGTTTTGTGGTATTTGCTCAGCGTTCAAGTGATCTTTTGATGAATTTGTGGGAGAAAGTGGTCTCCCCATCCTAGTCCTCTACCATCTTAGGACTGCTCCCCCCTCTAGTACTCTTGCCTGGAGAATCCTATGGACAAGGAGCCTGGCAGGCTACAGTCCACAGGGTCACAAAGAGTCAGACAACACTGGAGCAACTTACCCTGCATGCATGCACATTCAATGTTTTCTAGTGTTTTCATAAGAAGGGTAAGTGTCCTTCTATTCTGCCATCCTGTGAGACGTTCTCTCAACTCCTTTTTTCCCCACTACCTCTATATAAACTTTTTCTCATGAGAAGGACAAATGCAGAAGTTAATTATGTACTTAGTGCCTATCGTATAGGCATTTGTATAGTGTAGTGTTATGTTAGTGGCTCAGTTGTGTCTGACTCCTTGTAATCCCATGGGCAAGTATTCTCCAGACAAAAATACTGGAGTGGATTGCCATTGCCTTCTCCCCAATCTGGGGATTGAACCCAGGTTTCCTGCAATTTAGGCAGATTCTTTACCATCTGAGCCACCAGGGATGTCAGGCATTTGTAAATTCTAGCTCAAAATTGATGGGTTACATGAAGTCAAAATGTTAGTTATATTTACACTACAGTCTGTTTCTTCCCCAAAACACTCAAGTTCCCTCAATTTCCAATTCTGCCCAAACTTCCTCAATCCTCATAACAAAATACTAATGCTTACATATTTAAGAAAGTGACACCTACACTACCTTTCACAATACATTTAAAGTGGAAAAATAATTGCATAGGTAAAACATTTTAGAGAATCATTGTGAAGATTAAATTTTCAGCTAGATTTAATTGGGATATCCAATTGAGAATTTAGGCTATGTATTTTCTAGTAATCAGGCATACCTGGAGGTATAAGAGAAGTGGAGTGGCCACAGATCTAGTACATGTAATTCCTGGGGCAAAATTCATAGTAAAAGAAGAGGGACTCAAAGCACATAAAGACAGTACAGAAGAATGGATGGAGAGGTACAATTCTGAGTATATCCCGAGGGTTCTCATTCTGCATGATCCCCTGGGGATCCATGGCTCAGGTGATATATATGGAGAGTGAAATAAAAGAATAAAAAGGAAAAGAGTTACTTCTTTAAGTTCTTAGGAGAACTGAGCAGTGCTTCTCTGTACCCTCCTTAGGAGTATATCACACCAATAGATGTTATGGTTACTTACTCTAGTGGGGTTTACTAATAAACCACAGAATGGACAAAATATTGATGAGCTTCAGTTGGTATGGGTGCCTGCTGTAGGCACTGGGTTAACCTTATGTGTCACAGATGCACATATAAACTACTTAGCACAATTTCTGATACAAAATATGTGCTCAGAAAATGATTGTTTAACAACATGGTTATTACTAGTAGCAGCAACCCTTGCTTTTATGAGCTGAATTGTGTGCGTCCCAAAATTCAACTCATAATGTGATTTTATTTTCAGAAAGGATCTTTAAAGGACTAATTAAGGTAAATGATGTAATTAGGTTGGAACCTAATCCAAAATGTCCGTTATCATTATATCTTATAAGAAGAGTATATTTAGACACAGATGTGTACAGAGGAAAAACATGTGAGGACACAGGAAGATGGCCATTTACAAGCCAAGGAGGGAAAGCTAGAACAAATCCTTTGTCCATGGCCCTTAGAAGGAGCCAACCCTGATGACATCTTGATCTCAGACTTCTAGTCTTCAGAACTATGAAAAATAATATTTCTGTTATTTAAGCTACCCAGTCTGTAGCATTTTATCATCATCATCACTAATACAGCAGACATTAACAGCAATAGGATACATTATGCTATCGAACTGGAGGAAACAAAATGGTGATAGCTGATATGACTAGCTTGTAAGCATTCACTCACTCATACACATTCACTCAATAAATATTGCTTAGTCATTGTATGTGCCAGACATTATTCTAAGTACTGGAAGTGCAAAGCTCAACAAATCATAGTCCCTACCAGTGAGGAGCTGATAGACTTCTGTATGTGTGGTCATTTGGGAGTGAGAAAAAGAGGAGAAGAAAAAGAAGAGGAATGAGATGACAGAAAAGAAATAGGGCTTAATGTATGTAAATCAGTGATTACAATTTCATAATCAACATCGAAAAGCAGGATAAAGCTAGGCATGAGTTTTTATGGATGTACAGAGTCAGGTCATCTAATTCAAAATGGTGGTCAGAAGTTAGCTAAGACATAAACTGAGAGGAAGGACATTGCTATTTAAGCACTGGGATGACCCAGAGGGATGGTACAGGGAGGGAGGTGGGAGGGGGGTTCAAGATGGGGAAAACGTGTATACCCGTGGGAGATTCATGTTGATGTATGGCAAAACCAATACAATATTGTAAAGTAATTAGCCTCCAATTAAAATAAATAAATTTAAATAAAAAAAAAGATACACTACCCCTTCTTCTTCCTAAACTCTTGCAATAGTCAAATAAAAAGTGTCAGAAAAATTGTTTTATTGTTCTTCTGATGATATAACTTTCATCCCCCAGCTGGAATGGCCTAGAAAATCCATGGATTTTACAGATGTGCAGCAAATTTCAGTTTTGTATTCAAACTAAAAATTAAAAGCTACACACACAGGCATGCATATTTCCAAATGCTAACAAAGCTCAGTTGCTGCTGCTGCTGCTGAGTCACTTCAGTCGTGTCTGACTTTGTGCGACCCCATAGACGGCAGCCCACCAGGCTCCCTCATCCCTAGGACTCTCCAGGCAAGAACATTGGAGTGGGTTGCCATTTCCTTCTCCGATGCATGAAAGTGAAAAGTGAAAATGAAGTTATTCAGTCATGTCCGACTCTTTGTGACCCCATGGACTGCAGCCCACCGGGCTCCTCCATCCATGGGATTTTCCAGGCAAGAGTACTGGAGTAGGATGCCATTGCCTTCTCCAACAAAGCCCAGTTAATGAAGTGTAATCTTTTTTTTTATATATATAATTACTATATTGAACATTAAGAAAAAGAGACTAAAAATAAATTTCAACTCATATTGCATTGATATAAAAATTTTTTACAGTGCTTTTACCAACCACTATCTAAGAACTCATTTATCCTTCTCTTGATTTCAGCATCTGACTTGTATCTAGTTCACCAATGCTCTAAATGATCTTTCGTAATTTTAGTAATGAGATTTGAAGTCACATAGAATAATACATATATTAATGTTTTCTAATATCTCATTTCATGTATAATTAGCACTCCTATGAACTATGGAATCAACTAATATCTCTGTATATCAGTTTTCTGTCTATAAGAAGGTTAATTTTTCCTCCTAGAAAAATGGCAAAATTTATTTCAGCACAAACTAACTCTTCTAGTTCTATATTGTATTTGAATAATGAATAATGTAGGCCTATGAATTGAAAAAGATGATAATAACATCTCTGGACAGTTCAGAAGCTAAAGAAAGCAAATTTTTAAAATAAAAGCATGATAGTAAACATTAAGGT
>SJYA01003247.1:328466-355034 GCA_006410615.1 Neotragus moschatus | reverse complement strand
TAATTCCATCACTATTGTATATGCATGACAAAACATGCTAAAGAAAATAGTACCAAAGGGAAACTTAGACCATTAGAAAAAAATAAAGAGCACTAGAATGGCAAATATCTGGGTGATGCAAATGTGACTTTGTTTTTCCCCTTTTGTTCTTAATTGCTTTACAAATCACATAACTATTTAAGAAAAATAGTATTGTTTTGTGGTCATTAGAATGTATATAGATATAGTACATATAATAACTATAGTAGAAAGGACATTACCTATAAAAGAACTATAGAATTTAAGTATTAAAAAATCACAAAGAAATAAAATGCAAATAATTATAGCTAAATATTCATCAAAAATAGAATTCTAAAAAAGTCAATTTGATAAAAGGCAAGAAAGGAGGGGTAAAAAAGACAGAGGATGTAAGTTGAAAACAAATGCAATTGGTAGAATCACATACAGCGCAATAATTACATTAAAAACTACTGAACTAAATATGTCTACTAAAAGGTAGAAATTACTGAAAATGGCAAAAAGAAAACAAGACTCAACTATATGTTGTCTAAAAGAGATATCAGTTCATTTCAGTTGCTCAGTCATGTCTGACTCCTTACGACCCCATGGACTGCAGCATGCCAAGCCTTCCTGTCCATCACAAATTCCCGGAGCTTGCTCAAACCCATGTCCATCGAGTCAATGATGCCAACCATCTCAACCTCTGTCACCCCCTTCTCCTCTTGCCTTCAATCTTTCCCAGCATCAGGGTCTTTTCCAATGAGTCAGTNTGGAAAAGACTCTGATGCTGGGAGGGATTGGGGGCAGGAGGAAAAGGGGACGACAGAGGATGAGATGACTGGATGGCATCACTGACTCGATGGACGTGAGTCTGAGTGAACTCCAGGAGTTGGTGATGGACAGGGAGGCCTGGCGTGCTGCGATTCATGGGATCACAAATAGTCGGACACGACTGAGTGACTGAACTGAACTGATTCATGTGAAATGTCCAGAACAGAAACATTTATAGAAATAGTAGGTTAGTGGCTTCCAGGAGCTGAGTAGTGGAGGAGGATGTCAAAAGGGAAAAGGGAGTGATAGTTAAAGAATATGGACTTTTGAGGGAGTGATTAAGATATTCTAAAATTGTTTTGATGCACAACTCTGTAAGTAAATGAAAAACCCACTGAGTTGTATACTTTAAGTGATTGAATTCTATGATATAGTAACTATTTCTAATAAAGCTGTTAATACAAACTCCACTTTTTCCTAAACCCTGAGAACACTAGTTTGAAAGCTTACTATTAGTCCCAGACAACTGCTTTTTGTAACAAAGCAAATGAAACAGCATAGTAAACTAATACACGTGCTCAGTTGCTTCAGTAGTGTCCAGCTCTTTGTGACCCCATGGACTGCAGCCCATCAGGCTCCTCTGTCTATGGGATTCTCTAGGAAAGAAAACTGGAGTATGTTGCCGTGCCCTCCTCCAGGAGATCTTCCCAATCCAAGGATAGAACTAGCGTCTCTGCGTTTCCTTCATTGCAGGTAGATTCTTTACCACTGAGCCACTGGGGAAGCCCAAAGTGGTGGCATTTAAACAACCCTTCACTTCAATGGTTTACTATTCAGCTTTACTTGTTCACTTGGTTTCCCCTAAATTTTATTTTCTTACCATTTTTCTTTCTCTTTACTATACGGGTAACTTGTCATGTCAGAAATCAATGTCATTAAATTTTTTATTGGCTGATACCAGTAAATGACACTTTCTTAATAAAAGAGGGAAACAGAAAGACTCCTGTTTATATCTGTGTGCTGTGTCCTGCACCACTCCAGAGGATGTCATTTATATAGACCACAATGTCAATGGTTCCTCCTAGAACTGGGCAACGTGGTAGCCTTGATAAAATATTTTTTGGTTTCATTGCCATTCTCCAATCATCTAGGGTCGAATTTGGCTTACTGCTTCTCCTCACATCCACTCCACAACATATCGACTGGTATGTCATCATTACTAATAAGCCTCCTAAACTCATTCTCATTCCATTCTCACTGTCACTGCCCTCGTTTCATTACTCATTTCCCTTTTTCAATTGTTGCAATAGTTTCCTAAGTAATATACCTACTATTTTCCACTATATCCTTCATATCACAAGCAGAATTTTCTTCTAAGGATATAATTATACCTTTCCCTGTACCAAAAGCTCACAGTGCTTCCAGTTAGCTGTAAAGTCCACAATTCTTACCCTGTCATTCAAAGTCTATCATGACCTTAGTATGCTGCTGTTGGAAAACCCCATGGATGGAGGAGCCTGGTTGGCTGCAGTCCATGAGGTCACTAAGAGTTGGACTTCAGTATAACCTACTTTTAAAACCTCATTTTAAACCAATTCTTCCTCGTGTTCCATAATACAACCAAATAGGTCTATTCTCTTCCTCAAACCTCATGGATTTTGCTGCCTCCATTTCTCAGATCATGTTCTCTCTTCTTTCTAATGTCTTTTTAATTCATTTCCATCTATTTAAATTCTATTCATTCCTTAAGGCCTGCCTTAATGTTACCATCTCCTGTATGTCTTCTCCCATCCTTCTTGGCAGAATGAATAGATCTTTATGTGGTAAGCTTATATTATTTTGTTGTTCTTGTTATTCAGTCGCTAAGTTGTGTCTGGCTCTTTGCAACCCCATAAACTGCATGACACCAGTTTCCTGTGTCCTTCACTATCTCCCAAAGTTTGCTCAAACTCATGTCCAGTGAGTTGGTTATGCCATCTAGCCTTTTTATTCTCTCATCCCCTTCTCCTCTTGCCCTCAGTCTTTTCCAGAATCAGGGTCTTTTTCAATAAATTGGCTCTTCACATCAGGTGGCTAAAGTATTAGAGCCTCAGTTTTAACATCAGTCCTTCCAATGAAACATGTATATCTGTGACTGAGTTCCTTTGCTGTTCACATGAAACTATTACAACCTTGTTAATTGGCTATACTCCAATTCAAAATAAAAAGTTAAAAAGTAAACAAAAAATATCTTTTTGCAGAAGCTGTTTGATGGTTTCTTTAGATAAAAAGACAAATATAAGAAATAAGTGAACGTGTGAAATTGAGGATAAATAATAAGAAAGGATAATTTTGATAGCATTGATAAGCTAATGTATTTCTTTTTGCAAGGAAATTATAGCAAATCCAAAGTTAGGATCATTTTATATTCATGTTTGCACATATTTTCACACCTGTAATATGTATGATTGTGGTCACTACATTTCCCACATTATTCATACTTCAACTGCCTTGACAACATTTCTTATTCTAAGACTAGGTCCTAATGGAGCCAGGCAGTTTGTAAAGAAAAAAATGAAGACAAATTTACAAATTTAGTTTCAAAGATTAATGCCCTTTTTGGCAATATTAAACTAATATTTATTAGATTATATGAAAAATTTTGTCAACATTGCATTTTAGCAAGTCAAATCCTGCCACTTCTATGAAATTTGCACTGCCCTGTCATTTTATTAAAATAAATGTGAACCTCTTGCATAATAAAGATATAACTATTTCATTTTACTAACAAATACTTTTTTTCACATAAGTTTATGTAATATAAACATTTCAGAGTTCTATTAGGAGAAATAACACATAACATATAGTACTTTTAATCTCTCCCAACTTCATCACTATTTAACATCTATGGCAAAGGTCAAACCAACTTTTTAGTAGGTCTAAATGCCCAGAAACAGATGGACATAAATATATGGAGCAAAGCATACATGTTTGTCCAGGAAATGTGACTTGAGGGCATGATTTCTAGCTGAGAAAATCTGATAGATTGTAAATCCCAACCTCATGTCACTCTTAGATAAGGGAATCTTTACCAGTGATGCAAGCTCTGGTATAATTTTTTTGTAACAGGAAAAACATACAAATCATTCATTTCCGGGCATTAAAAAAAAAAAAAAATCTCTGAGCCAACTTGGAACATATGAAATGTCTCAAAATAGAATGAAGATAAAAGCTTTTTTTATATTTCCATTAACTATTCTCAAAACATATAAACAAAAGATTTTCCAACTGAATATTCATTAATATTACTCATTAATTTTATTTAAGAATTGTTCCATGTATTGTGATGAGTGCAGCAGTGGACTCAAAGATGATTAGAAAAATACATAAGTTGTGTTCTCTAGATACTTTTAATCTGATTGGTAGGATAGGAAAAGCTAGAACTAACTATAACTTAAGACTGAAATTGATCGCCATCAAAAATAGTCTAAAGCAGAATTGGGTTTGCACTAGACATGTTTTTCATCCAATAGCATTTGGGGTACTACCTCATACCAATCTATGGTTCTTATGATTCTGATCATTATTGTGTCACCTTGCCCCCACCTCAGTCCTCTTCCCCCAGGGTGACCATGTGACACTAGCTGGTCAATCTGACTAGCCTGTCCTGTGCCATAGGCCTATATATGGGGGCATGATAAAGTCAGGTGTCTGAAATATTTTCCCTTCCTCTCTTCAGATCTATTATCTACCTTTTTCTATCCTAATCTAAACCTCAGAAGGTTGACCTTTATCAAATATATTAATGGACTTCTTTGTCCTCTGTTTTCTTGTTGGCTTTAGCCAATGAGGAGCTTTAAGAAATTAATACAAGAGAGGAAAATGAGGCCATCCAAGGTATTTGTTTCTGTTTTTTTTTTCCTTTGCAAGGTTGCTGTGCAATTGGTTACATCCCTCTACTGAATTCACAGCACATGCCAGGTGACCTTCATACAGCTCTCCTCTCTGGGCTCAGTTAACTCTTCCCATCCCTTATCTCTTCTGGTCCAGAGAGGATAACAGCTTTTCTCAGTTGTTTGTTCCCCAAACTATGGCAACAAATTGTACAGGTTGACTGTGTTCTCAATTCCTGCTGGGTCCCTGGTAAATAGGAACAGTCAGAGTCTTCTTTTATATATGGAGGTAGAGGAGAGAGAGAGAGAGAGAAACAGCTTATGACATTGTTTGAGCCTCAGGATCCAGTCATGGTTAAATCATCTCTATCCCTTGGATATCCCACTTACGTGAACAAATAAATTCACTTTTTGCTTGAACTATGAGTTAGGATTCTGCCTTTTGCAACTAAAATAGTCCTGAATAATACAGGCTTCAAAATAAAAAGCTGTATCACCCGGTTTGGGAGATCAATAAAGCTTGCATAAAATGGATGGCACCTGAGAGGGATTCTGAAGGAAATGTGATTTTCACAGCAAAGATAGGAAAAGCAAATTCTTTTCAGTGAGAGAAAACTATTTGAATGAAGATATGGAGGCATAAAAGTGTTCATCGGTTTTTTTTTCCTGGATCATATAGTATAGATAGTGGAGAAGTAGTGATAGATAAATCTGGGAAGGTTAGATTAGCATTTGACTTTACTAAAATATTTAGGATAAGGTAGGGGGCATAGATTTCTTAGATGTAGCAATGACAGTTCTCTCCATGCGACAGCATGATTGAAGATGTTCAGGTGGATTAAGTTCAGCTCAGTTGCTCAGTTATGTCCTACTCTTTGCGACCCCATGACCTGCAGCGTGCCTGGTATCCCTGTCCATCACCAACTCCTAGAGTTTACTCAAACTCATGTCCATTGAGTGGCAGGGCTTTATTTCTTTTACTAGCTACCTATTACTGAATAAGAAATCACTTTAAAAATCAGTATCTTAAAACAATAAATATTTATTACTTTACAGTTTCTGTGGATCAAGAATTCAGGAGCAGCTTCACTGAACAGTTCTGTTTTGAGGTCTTTCACGAGGTTGCAGTCAAGATGGCAGCTGAGACTGCAGGGCATCAGAAGCTTAATTGGGAATTGAAGATCCACTTCCAAGAAGGGTCACTCACTCACATGGCTTCTGGGAGGAGGCCTTGGTTCCTTGCTGCCTGTGGACAGAGTTACTGCCATATTGAGCTCTCGTTAGAGCTGTTTGAGTGTTTTCATGAATTGACAGCTGGATTTTCCCAGAGAGAGTGATCCTAGACAGAGTAAGGTGGAAACTGCAATGTCTTAAATGGCTTGTCCTCTGAAGTCAACAAAATTCTATTTGTACAAGACTGAGCACACACACACACACACACAATGAATTTCAGTGGGAAAGAACTGCACAAGTCCATGACTGCCAGGAGATGGGACCCATTGGGGCCATTTTGGAGACTGGCTACAACAGTTTCAATCTTTCTATTTTGATTTGTTGTTGTTCAGTCACTCAATTGTGTCCGACTCTTTGCAATCTCATGGACGACTGCAGCATGCCATGCTTCCCTGTCCTTCACTATCTCCCAGAGTTTGCTCAAACTCATGTCTGTTGAGGCAATGATGTCGTCCAACCATCTCATTCTCTGTCATCCCCTTTTCCTCCTGCCTTTAATCTTTCCCAGCATCAGGGTCTCTTCCAGTGAGTCAGCTCTTCACATCAGGTGGCCAAAGTATCAAAGCTTTAGCTTCTAGTGTTAGTCTTTCCAATGAATATTCAGAGTGATTTAGGATTGACTGGTTTGATCTCCTTGCTGTCCAAGAGACTCTAAATAATCTTATGCAGCACCACAGTTCAAAAGCATCAATTCTTTGGTGCTTAGCCTTCTTTATGGTATTTCATGGCTGAAGTTACCATCTGTAGTGATTTTGGAGCCCAAGAAAATAAAGTCTGTCACTGTTTCCATTGTTTTCCCATCTATTTGCCATGAAGTGATGGGACCAGATGCCATGGTCTTAGTTTTATGAATGTTGAATTTTAAGCCAGCTTTTTCACCCTCATTTTCACGTTCATCAAGAGGCTCTTTAGTCCCTCTGCACTTTCTGCCATAAGGGTGGTATCATCTGCATATCTGAAATTATTGATATTTCTCCCAGCAATCTTGATTCCAGCTTGTGCTTCATCCAGTCCAGCATTTCTCATGATGTACTCTGCATATAAGTTATATAAGCAGGATGGTAATATACTCCCTTAACTTACTCCTTTTCCAATTTGGAACCAGTCCATTGTTCCATGTCTGGTTCTAACTGTTGCTTCTTGACCTGCAAACAGATTTTTCTGGAGGCAGGTAAGATGGTTTGGTATTCCCATATCTTTTGGAATTTTCCACAGTTTGTTGTGATCCACACAGTCAAAAGTTTTAGCATAGTCAATGAAGCAGAAGTAGATGTTTTTCTGGAATTCTCTTGCATTTTCTGTGTTCCAGTGGATGTTGGCAATTTGATCTGTGGTTCCTCTGTCTTTTCTAAATCCAGCTTGTACATCTTGAAGTTCTCAGTTCATGTACTGTTGAACCCTAGCTTGAAGGATTTTGAGTATTACCTTGCTAGCATGTGAAATGAGTGCAACTGTGTGGTCAGTTGAACATTCTTTGGCATTGCCTTCCTTTGGGATTGGAATGAAAACTGACCTTTGCCAGTCCTCTTGCCACTGCTAAGTTTTCCAAATTTGCTGACATATGAGTGCAACATTTTGACAGCATCATCTTTTAAGATTTGAAATATGTCAGCTGAAATTCCATCACCTCCACTAGTTTTGTTTGTAGTAATGCTTCCTAAGGCCACTTCACTTCACACTCTAGAATGTCAGGCTCTAGGTGAATGAACACACCACTGTGGTTATCCAGGTCATTAAGATGCTTTTTGTACAGTTTTTCTATGTATTCTTGCCACTTCTTCTTACTGTCTTCTCTTCTGCTAGGTCCATACCATTTCTGTCCTTTATTATGCCCATCTTCGCGTGAAATGTTCCCTTGGTATCTCTGATTTTCTTGAAGCAATCTCTAGTCTTTCCCATTCTATTGTTTTCCTCTATTTCTTCATATTGAATGAAAACCTGTAATTTGTATACTGCTGTAAGGAAATTAGGACTGTAACTGAGGATTCACTATTAACACAGCTGATTTCATATGTTTTGATAGTTCTATAACATTTCTCACAGAGTCCTTGATATCATGCATATATTGGGACCATTGTATGTCACATTTTGAATGCTAGGCTGAACTGGCATCAGTTGTTTTATATTTAATCACTTCATGATGATATGTTAATAAGTTATTAATATATCACTTAGATCTCCAAACTTAATATTAAAAATTATAGCAACCAGCATTGCAATAGTAGTTTCCTAACAGTGAAGAAATGGGCAAAAAAGATGGAGATACAGTTCTCCAGATATATTCAAAATATAATAGCTTCTTCAAGCCACCTGGAATAATTTGACTACAAACTGGGCTGAAGGCAAAGATAAACAGGTTATCTCTTAAGATGTGTTTTCATCCTATGACTTCTTGATCACTACTTAAATTTGAATTGCAATAATATTTGAATGGGCTTCCCATTTGTTCCCTGGGTAAAGAATCCTCCTGCAGTTAAGGAGATGCAGGTTTGATCCCTGGGTGAGGAAGAGCTCTTGGAGTAGAGCATGGCAACCCACTCCAGTATTCTTGTCTGGAGAATCCCATGGACAGGAGGAGACTGGTGGGCTATAGTCCATAGATTTACAAAGAGTCAGACATGAATGAAGTGACTAAGCACACATGCAATATTTGAATGTTGATAATAAAATTCTCTTTCAGCTGTAATTTTTGGGTGGAGAAATAGTTTGCAGAGAGCCATCTGTAATTGTCTTTTATTTTGCAGGGTCCACTACTTAGGTGTCTAAAAATATTTTTATTGAAACTGTTTTGGTGGCAAAACTCATACAGGCTACCTGAGGAAAATAGGGTGTTATTGTTCCAGACACTGGACTCTGCTGGAACTGAAGCATAAACAACAACAACAACACAACAACAAAAACCTCCAAAAACAAAAAACACAGTCATGCTGGGACAGACACAAGTTTTTCTTCACAAGGTCAAGAACTTGCTCTTGCCCTCATGGCAACTGTATTTCTCTTTGCAGTTCTCTTCTACTCTCTTTTCTCTTTATCAGTCAACTTCCTTTGGTATTTATCTTGATTATGGCCATAAACAAGATAGATGCTTTATATAATGACTGCTCCAGCCCACTTCACATCAAGACAAATCTCAATACTTCTTTCAGCTTCTCTTATACTATAACTTCTATCTGTGTCATTTGTTTAGAATTTCCTGAATAAGGAATCTGATTGGCCTGGGTTATTTTTTAAAAACAGACCTCAAGTCTAGGTATAAATCTTGGCAAGCCATGGATTTTCTTAGGTCAGCTTTATTCTTTTCCTTCTAGTCAACTGTGGTTAGAGGCTTGAAGTCAAGTGGTATTTAAGACATGATTGTTGTTTTTTGGCAGGGATGTAGGAGGGGTATTTTTCAGGAGAAGGTACAGTGGCAGTGGTAGACATAGATACTATAGAAATACAGAGATAATTCTTGCTTTTTGATAGGCATTTCATATATTTCTGTCTAAACTCCTAATCTATTCCAATGGATAATATACAATATGGTTCAAATGACCTCATCATATTCAAACTTGTCACCAAATCAGTCCAAACATGAAATGATTCTATTTTTAATGTTTTGAGTCATACATAGACTTAAAAAAAATTATACTTGAAGATCAGAGGAAATAAAAAGCTCTGAATCTTAGGTTATTCGACAATATCCTGTAAAGACCAAACCTGAGATGGAAAAAAATTAAAAATTAAAAAAAACAAAATGTTTTTGTGTTGAGATAAAACATGAATGTATTATAGTAAAATCAGACTGTACTAATAAAACAGAAATAATAGGAAAGACTACTAGTACAAAGTATAGAATATTTTAAATTTTTGCTATGAACATTTATGTTGTAAATTCTCATGTGAGGTTTTTGTCAGCAAATCTGGAGGGGATAGCTAACCATTTAAGATTAATTATCTTTTTATATATGATTTTTTTCTTATCAGAATGAAAAATCACATACAATTAAATGGGAAGCCATCCTATATTGCAGAGTTCCATGTGCTTGCCTGAATTTTTTACTTTGTGTAATCATATACAGAATTTGCTTCATTCAAACTTTGCAGATAATAAAACAGAAGAACACAACTTATTTTATTGAATGATGAAATACAAATGAACAGTGCTGATACTTAATCTTTTCAGTGAGTATGCTTGAGTATGTTTAGACAATTCTAATTAACTGGATGTTAATTTGATAAAATACAGGGAAACTTAGCAATCAGGCCACTTAATATTCAGTTTAATTATGTTGATAGCACTTTTATTTGCTTCTAATGCCAAGGATTCATTGGTGAAATGAATGCCCATTTTGTGGTCTGTTATGCAGAAATGTTTAATTCAGTGTTTGATTTACTCTATTAAATCTTCCTTGTTGAATGTGCTTATTCATCCATGCAGAATTGGGTATGCTGCTTTCTGTTACTATGACATTACAATTAAGCAGCTAAAAGAAGAACAGAAAGACTTTCTGTAAAGGTCCATGAAATTCCCACAAAACTATTTGTAGTTTATTATTTTGTTTTGTAAGGACTATGAAAAAATGCAAATACATTCTGATTATTTCTGTAACAAAGAAACTGACAGTTACTACAAATAGTCACTTTGTTAATAATACTAGCACTTAAAACATATTTCTGATATAGCAGAAATGATTCCTGTGATTACATTGACTATATTTTAAAGATGGAAATGAACATGAACTCAAAGTACCCAAATTATACAAGAGAAAAATGGATGTAATAATATTTGTACTATTTTGAAATGGAAAAGTCTAAGTTGACTTTGTCTGGATATACTGTAAGACTCAGAGAGTTTGTATGCTCAAAAGTACTACTTTGTGTAATATCAGGTTGTTCTCCAGTAAACTGGGCTTTCTCCACTTTTAGCTATTTTTTTTTTTGTCCTAAATACTTGTGTTTGTGAACTTCTATTACCACACAACAACAGGTTTAGACTGAAAACTTTTATTTCAAAGCAAGCCCTAACACTAGTTCTTCATTTTTAGAAATTCTCCTTTGTAAGTATGGAACTTGTAGCAAGATACTAATAATATATTTCTGAACTGAACTGTTACTCCTTTTTTTTTTCTTGAAGGATGTTAAGAGCTATACATTCATACAGACAAGGTTATTTTCGAAGGCAAAAAGCTCTCTTTGAGAATTCAGAGTATTGATGGTTATATGACATCAGTCAGTCAGTTCAGTCGCTCAGTTGTGACCAACTCTTTGCGACCCCATGAATCGCAGCACGCCAGGCCTCCCTATCTATCACCAACTCCCGGAGTTCACTCAGACTCACGTCCATCGAGTCAGTGATGCCATCCAGCCATCTCATCCTCGGTCGTTCCCTTCTCCTCCTGGCCCCAATCCCTCCCAGCATCAGAGTCTTTTCCAATGAGTCAACTCTTCGCATGAGATGGCCAAAGTACTGGAGCTTCAGCTTTAGCATCATTCCTTCCAAAGAAATCCCAGGGCTGATCTCCTTCAAAATGGACTGGTTGGATCTCCTTGCAGTCCAAGGGACTCTTAGAAGTCTTCTCCAACACCACAGTTCAAAAGCATCAATTCTTCAGTGCTCAGCTTTCTTCACAGTCGAACTCTCACATGACCACTGGAAAAACCATAGCCTTGACTAGACGGACCTTTGTTGTCAAAGTAATGTCTCTGCCTTTCAACATGCTATCTAGGTTGGTCATAACTTTTGATCCAGTAGTCATATAATTTTACACACACACACACACACACACACACAATTGTTGATTGTTGAATTTATTTACATAAGCCATTCTTTAATATCTTTATGTGTTCAATTCCCAAGCTATCTTGAAGGGAACATATTTATATATTGGTATTTTCATTTTTGCCAATCAAATAGGTGAAAATTTGTATCTCCCACATGACATACTTATTTTATATAGTAGGGGATCAGTGTCTGCTTAGTTTGGTTTTCTACAATATGGTAAGAATGAGATTCTCTGATAGTGGACACAGTGTGTGTGTGTATAAAATTATGTGATTGCTGGATCATAAACTGCACTAGTAACACTGAAATCTGGGAAGCGTATGTTATAGTTCTGGTTAATCTGGCCCATTACCATTCCTAGAAATTATTTTGCATGTCCTACTGATGACCAGGCAATACTATCGTCTATGAAAACACATATATGTTAAAATATGTTAAAATTTTGTCTGATTTACACTCTGAATCAGACCAATTCCAGCCTAGGGTTTCCTAAGCTGTGTTCTGTGGCTTAAAACTTATTATGAAATCTTTATAGATCACATATATATATTTATTATAAAAGATTTGAAGAGTCCTTCAGTAAGGAAACCATTTAATTGCTCCCTAAATGTATTTGATAATGAAATCCCTCTTAATATCCTGATGAATTACTTTCCTCCAAGAACACACTTTGGAAAAGAAGTTAATCATGGTACTGAAAGGGATTTCATAGATCAGTATTATAGCTCTCTACCTCTTCATCATTGAAGAAATATTTATTAAGCTCCTATCCAATTATAGGCATTCTTCTAGATGCTTTGGATAGTTCAGTGAAAAAAGTTTCCTTTCTTCCTGCTACTAACTTTTATGATTGTTGGATTTATTTACATAAGCCATTCTTTAATATCTTTATGTGTTCAATTCCCAAGCTGTCTTGGAGGGAACATATTTTATGTATTGGTATTTTCATTTTTGCCAATCAGATTGGTGAGAATTTGTATGTCCCACATGCTCACAATGACTATTACTACTGTAGGTACTGTTACTAACAACAACATTTACTGAGTGCTTCCTACCAGTCAAAGATAGTCTTAAGCACTTTATTTATTTATCCCTCATAACTACCTTGGAGGGTTAGTAATATTATTGTCACCATTTTTACAGATGAGGAAAGTGAGATTTAGACAGAATAAATAATTTACCTAAGATTGTTCAGCTGGATAGAATAGGGACTCAAAAATGAATTCATAACTATTATCCTGTATTGCCTTTCTAAGAAAGGGCTGTTTATTGCAGTATCATTCATAGTAGAAAAAGACTAGAAAAACTTAATATCCATCAATAAAGAAATATTAAATAAATCTTGGTGTATCCATATAATGGAATTATAGGAAGCCATTAAAAATGAGGCATCCATATATGTACTAAGAATACAAGATCTCCCAAATATATATTAAATGAAAAAAATAAACGTGTAAAGTAAGGAGTAACGTTTATAGCATGCTACTGTTTGTGTCAAAAAATAAATATATTACTGCTACACACACACACACACACACACACTCTAACACATAAAATCTTTAGCAAGATTCACAAGAAACTGAATATGGCATTTATTTCTGAGGAAGACAATAGGGGGCGATGATGGTATGATAACTTATTAGTATGTCTTTGTATGACATTCTGTACTGATTGAATTTTTATTAACCATGTGTGTATCATCTGCTTAATTATAAACTCAAAACCTGCTGATGAAACAATTTCATTTGGTAATAAACTCATTTTATTCCCATTTAAAATAGTACTCTTGTATTATTTCCTATGCCATATTATTTATCTAGTCACTAAGTAGGTTAAAATTTATTTATTTTTGACAAATAAAAATTCCATATATTTAAGGTATACAATGTGATATTTTGATATATGTATACAGTGTGAAATCATTACCATAATCAAAATAATTAACATATTCATCACTTCTCATAGTTACCATTTTTCTATGATGAGAACACATGAGATGTACAATCACAACAATATTCATATATATAATACATTATTATTGACTATAGCCACCACACTCTACATTAGGTTTCCAGAAATTACTCATATTATAACTGAAATTTTTCACCCTTTGACCAATACCTCCCCTTTTTTCCTACTCCCAGCCTCTGGTAAGCACTATTCTATTCTCTGCTACTGTTAGTTTGACTTAATTTTTTTTAAGCTTCTACTTATAAACTGAGATCATGTGATATTTGTCTTTATGTGTTTGGCTTATTTCACTAGCATAATGTTCTCAAGTTCTCTTTAAGGCTTATTTTATATCTAATATACTCGTAGATGCCACATTTTCTTCATTCATGCATTGATGGACATTTGTTTCCATATATTGGCTACTGTAAATAGTGCTGCAATCAAGATGGATATCTCTTTGAGATAGTGTTTTTATTTGCTTCGGATATACACCCATAAGTGGAATATTTTTGATGCCTATTATTTGCCAGACACTGAAAGATGTGGCGGGAATGTAACAGTGAACAATATAGGCACAGTCCTTGACATTGTGGAACTTACTTTCTAGGAAGATGGCAGATATGAAACACATAATTGCATAAGGAACTCATTATTTCCCAGCATGAAAAGTTCAACAGAGGAGTACAGGGTGAGATCCTAAGCTAGTCTGAGACTCTTGCCAGATTGTGTCGCTTTGAATGAATCACAAAATGAAGATTAAACTAGAAGAAAGAAGGAAGAAGGATCAAAGTTCACCTCAGGCACATGCAATAGCATGTGGGAAGACCCTGAAGTAGGAAGAAGCATGGGATATCAGTGGAAAGTAAGGAGAGCCAATATAGCTGGAACTCAGAAAAAGGTGAGAGATACGAGATGACTGTTGAGTTCAGCAGGGCCTTTTAGAACACATTTAAAATCTTGGGGTGGATTTTTAAAGTAATAGGAAATCATGGAAGTTTTAGGTAGAGAAGAACATGATCAGATTTGAATTTAATAAATTTATATTAAAAAAAATTTACTCTACCGTCAGTGTGGGGCGTGAACTGGAGAGGAACAAGCATGAATGAGGTGACCAGTTGGGATCTTCTGTAGTAGCCTAGGGAAGAGATTATGGGGGCAGTCCAGATTTAGAGGTGGATATGTTTACAATATATCCTTGAGATAAATCTGGCAAGAGCTGCTAATGAATTGGTTTAAGGGTGAAAGACAGTAGTATATTAAAAAAGATGATAAATGATAATATATTAAACTTTTGACTTGAGAAACTGATGAGAAGTTGGCAACATTTCTAAGATAGGGAACACTGGGTGAAGAGGTTTGGGAGTAAGGTTGAAATATTCAGGAATTCAGTACTGGATATGGCCAGAAGAGATAGGGTTGGATATATGGATTTGGAGTTCAAAGGAAAGGTATGGGAGAGAGACCATTATATTTCAGTTTGTAAAAATTTTTATGGTTTGTAGAAACATCATATCCCACAGTTGAATAAACTTCTGAATACAAGGTAAATGTTCAGAGAATTGTGGCTTCTCAATTCAAGAAATCTTTAAATAAAAAAATAATGTCCCAATGATTTAACAGGTTAGTCAGTTTGTAGGTATCCATCAACTCATCATACTGTGATTTATCCACATAAAATATTTCAGTTCTCAAAAATAGATATCCTTAGAATAATATAATAGACACAATTAAGCTGCTTTGCTTTATGCTATTTGGTTGATGTTGTCAACCTCTACATTCACTTTTGCCTTGCAAAAGATTAACACAAATACATGGGAAAGAAAAAGTACTTTGAGTGTTTTCTCCATGAATACACTTTACATTTTCTTAATATAATAATCTTTTCTATGCCCAGAGAGGGTGTGATAACTTCAGAGAAAGGGCAGCTAAATATAGGCTGGCACTTTGTAAAAAAGTTATTTTTATTTATTTATGGCTCTGCTGGGTCTTCATTGCTCCACACAGGCTTTCTCTAGTTGTGCTGAGTGGTGGCTACTCTTTGTTGCAATGTGCAGGCTTCTCAATGCAGTGGCTTCTTTTTTGTAGAGCACAGGTTCTAGGCACATGAGCTTCAGTAGTTGCAGCACACAGGCTTATTAGTTGTGGTGCAGGGGCTCAGTTGCTCTGACATGTGGAATCTTCCCGAACCGGGGATCAAACTTGTGTCCCTTGCATTGGCAGGAGGATTGTTATCCACTGTACCACCAGGGAAGTCCTAGGGTGGCATTTTTATCTTTTTGAGGGTTGTGCTCTCTAGCTTCAGGGGAAAATAGTATTTCAAATCTGGGGGAAAACATGGTGGAAAATTAATACTACAGAGTAATTATTTTTTTTTACTTCATTAGATATGAAATTCATGAAGACATGTTCATTGCTGTAATCCCAGCATCTAATTCTTGCACATAGTATCTAATTACTTGCACATAGTAGGTACTCAATGAGTATTTAAGGAAAGTTAAATGAATTAATAAGTTGTATCTTCACAGTGTGATTATATTTCTTAGAAAATTTCTGAATCCACAGAAAGTTAGATATGGTCATATTGAAAATGATACACACACACATACATATACCCAAGTATCTCCAAAGACAAAAATATTCTCATTTATCATGTTTTTAACCACCCACCCATCTCCAAAATAGAGATTTTGGAAGGCTTTTTGCATTTCCTCTGGTAAATCTATTAATTTTCATTTCCACTGCTGGTATTAAGAGTCTCACAGATCTCACAGTTAAGGTCTATTTCACTTCTGATACTACTCAAAACTTTCTATTTGTATCAAGGCAAATAGCAGAGTGATTTGCTAGACAATAATTTCCCTTTTCAGAGGAATCTCTATTACACAAAATATTCGTCAGAGAACCCTGTCACAAGAGTATTGTTCAATAAAACAAGAGATTCCATAAGTGATATTAATACAATACTGTATGATGTTGCTAATGATTGTCACAAAACTCAACAAAAGTGCAGCCAAAAACCCCAGTAAAATACAATTTTAAAGACTTTTCATGGAACTTAATGTGGTAACAAACATGTATTGAGCATCTTCAAAATATAAGATACATGCTAGTGATGGGCAGCTATCAAGGTGAAGACCCAGTCCCTGTCTCTATAGTACTTAGCATTAGGGGAATCAGAGCTAAGTTGTTCAGCAAACACTTACTGAATTCCTGCTATACATCAGCCTTGTGTTTGATGCAGGGGGTAAAAAGATAAGTAAGGTACAGCTCTTATCATTAGGGGCTTATAATTTAAGGTATGGTATATATGGGTGCGTATTTTGGGGGCTATGTGTCCAGTATAGGAACAAACATAAACGCAAAAAAATTTTAGTGCAATATGGGAGGATATGACAGAGTGGTAGCAAAATGTAGGGAAATTTAACCCAATATAGGGAAGAAATGCAGGGAGGAGGTGGTGGAAATGACTTACTGAGTCTTGGGGATAAATGTTACTTAGAGAATGGGAAGATCATTCGATGCTGGAGGAACAACAGTGTGGCTGTGGAACTACAACAAGAGGTCAGACAGGTGGTGTAAGGAATGGTCCAACGCGGCACTTCCTTTGAATTATTTTGTAACTCTGGTAAAATAACTACACGATGAATTTCTGGGATCAAAAAAGTACCCTCCCTCACTCCCATGCACCTTCCTTCTCTTTTTTACTTTGGTATTATTAGACAGCAAAGCATTTTAAATAAGGGGGATGAGGGTGCAGGTGGGAGGAGGCCGACTTTGAAAATACTTACAAGAGCTATATTAGCTGCTTGGCAGAAGCAATCTAACCCACGTCAAATACAATCACTTGAATACAAAGGCCACTTTACCTGGATCATCTCTGCAGGACCTTATTGGGAAAATCTTGTATGAACTCTTTGTATACGTGTATGAGACCAGATTCAGAATCAGTTAACGCCTATCAAGCAACTACTGTGCTTTCATTTTTCCCTCCTGCAACCAATATTAATATATAGCCAAGGTGGCTGTTTGGACTAACTAGAACAAATACAGATTCAGTCAGGTTCCATTCCGGCGAAGCTAGGGAGAGATTTTTTTGTGGATTTTTATTGGGGCGACAAAGACAAAAAAAGATAAGCAATAGAGTGTGAAGGTATTGGTATTAAAAATTATGCTTTGGGGGCCAAAACGAAAGTATAGACACGCTAAGGGAAACAGTTTCCAGGCTGAAATGAAAATTTCCTTTGTTCACAGAGCAATTCCCTTTCAATTTCACTCCGCTCTCGTGTCTCTTGACAATTCTTGCTTCATCATTGTCAAGCAGTTCGCAGGTCTTCCCACCATTCATCCTAGCCATCAGAGTAAAAATCTACAACTTTTTCTACCTCAAAACTCCAGGCTAAATGCGCTACTGTACTCAGCCTGGAAAAGGAATGGAGCTTTTAACGTTCGATTAAAAAGTTTCAAATACAACGCTGTAGCCTCCTACCTGGACCCACCACTCGATAACTACAATACCCAGAATGCAGTTTCCCTTCCGCCATCTATCGCAGCAGTGCGGAACTTGATCTTATTTGCACAAGAAACAGTCACATGACACGTTTCCTGTCAAGATGGCGGATAATCTCCCTTCGGAGTTTGATGTGATCGTAATAGGGACGGGTATGTGTGGCTCTGGTACTACCTGGACAAAGGGTAGGAAGTCTGTCTCATACCTACCTTCTCTGTAAGGAGCGAGGGTCGGCGAGAAATGTTGGGGTCGAGTGTGGGAGGGAGGACGGAAAGGAAGTGAGGTAGTCTGGCGTCAACGCGGGACTTGGGCGCTCCAGGGAGGGGCTTGGCCCCGCGGTGCATAGCGCCATTTGATTAGGGGTCGATATGGTTGATGCCGATTGCTGAGGTTGGTTGCTGCGGGTGATTCCTGTAATTTCCTTAGAGGGAGGAGAGTTTGCAGTGTCAGGAGAACGGAGGGTGGGAATTTTATCGATGGAGACACCATGGCATGACATTATGATTTCCTCGTTGATTTCAAAGTGATATTCCCCATCATTTTGTCTCGCCATTTCATAGGAATTTTTCATATATTTATATAATCCTAGGGTTCAGTGCATCTCGGATACAGTTTGTTACTCAGTTGTTACCCATTTACGTTTAAATGTACTACGGCGAGGAAATGGATTCTTTTCTGTTGTGTTGAGAAGCGTGCTGCTGCTACTGCTAAGTCGTTTCAGTCGTGTCCGACTCTATGCGTCTCCATAGACAGCAGCCCACCAGGCTCCTCTGTCCCTGGGATTCTCCAGGCAAGAACACTGAGTGGGTTGCCATTTCCTTCTCCAATGCGTGAAAGTGAAGTCACTCAGTCGTGTCCAAAGTCCAGGGGGTTGTAATTTGTTGAGGTAGCCATTATTCCTGCTTTATGGTGCTGAAAGAAATCATTTTGCTTTCTTCTACCCACCTATCTACCCGCAGCTAAATGAGCTGAAAACAAGTTCTGTGAGTCCAGTTCTGGTGTGTGATCGTTTCTTTCTCGTTTGCCCATAGTTGATTCTTCATGTTTTGATTGGTGCCAGAACTCCTTCTGCAGTTTCTAGTTGACAAATTACACGTACAACACGTGGCAGAAAACATTTGGAAAAAGTTGTTGTTTTTCTTAACAGTGTAAAGGGTGAATTTTAGATGGGATGAAATAGTTTGTTGGGTGGGGTTTTGTCCTGTCTACAGAATGTGGTAGGCTGGAGAACCTCTGATGAATGAGACCCTGTCCATTGTGTTAATAAATTCAGCTCATTGTCTTGTCAAACAGTAGGAGCAGCCATGTTTCCAGGTTGGGAGTAAAAATAACCACATATCTTCCAGTGATTATTTGCTAATCCGTGTGCTAAGCTCTTTACAAATCGTATATAATCCTCATAACTTTGTTAGAGTAGGTATTCTCTACACTTTACAGAGGAGGAAAAAGGGCTTAAAAAGGTTGCAGTTTGCTCAAGATCACACTGCTGGTAAATTTCCAAAAGTCCACTGTATACTAAAAGGAGAATCAGTAGTTCTGACACTCAGGATTAAACTATATTAATAGAAATAACTGGGAAAACTTGGTCGTAGACCTTGCTTGGCCATTAACCAGCTGTGTGAATTTCTAGAGTTAGGAACTTAATCTCTCAGAGCCTCAGTTTCCTTGGTTTTGAATATAGGCAGGATAAACTAAATAACCTTTCCAGTGTTGTCTAACAAAAAATTCACTTATTCTAGTTATACATGGGTGATTGTTCTCAAAACAGTAAGCACATGTTTATTCTCAACCTGAGAATTGCATGGCTACAAATTACCTTGCTGTAGCGGCTATGAACAGATCTTGGATGACAGCTGGAAGGAGTCAGTAGACTCTATTTATTCTCTCCAGTCTATCTTAAAACTTAGAACAATATCCATTTTAGAATAGTTGTTATACCATACTTGGGTCCTGTGTTCCTCCCTTTTTTTTTGTACTTTGGAACTTAGGGCGTTTTAAAGATTACTTTGTATCATTAAAAAATTGTTTCTTGATTAAAATTTTAATTGATAAGTGGCAATTCTTATTAAGTGCTGTTAATTATTATATAAGGAATATTTTGCTCTCTAGTTCAGTTTGTAATATGCACTATATCCATCTTCTTGGAGTCTGTTATGGTAGAGGTAGGAAGATTCTGTGAGTGATCCAGAAAATTGCATCAGGAAACATCTGGTGTATTTGGAAAAAGATTCATTTTAGACTTATTAACATGAGAGTAATGTTACTTCTCAAAGTATGAGAAGAACTTATTTGAGTTAGAGGTTTTCATATCACTTAGTGAACACTGTTTAACTTTTCAAGCACATTGTTTAAATTTATGATTTGAAGCTTTGTATTTAGACAAAAGTCATTCCCAAATAAATGAATTCAATAATTATAATCATTATTGAATAAGAGTGATTTTTAATATGTTTGGAATATTTCTCTTCTGAAATAGTATGCTGAAAGTGGCCTTTAAGATGTGTTTGCTTTACTAAGTGTGCTAGCTTGAGTTAATCATAGAAAAATCAGTGTTTCAAAGATCAGTTTTGATAACAAAAGCAGAATTAATCATGCATGTATCAGAAACATGAAAATGGACTATGAGATGCAGTTTTTTTTTTAAGAAGATTTAGTTTCAGTTAAGATGTCATAAAGAAACAGTTGCTTTATCAAGTAAAATAACCTGTGGATAATATTTTAAATCCTTTTGGCCTTGATTAACTTGTTTTTCTTTTCATTCTTCATAATATAACATTTTCATTAAGGTCATGTTTTGCAGAGATTATGGGAAAATAAAGATTTGTATGTATTTTCTTAGTTAAGCCCATTTCCTCCTGATTACAAAATGCAGGAAATAATCTCTCAAACACCTGAAAACAGAGGAATAAGATAAAGTACTTAAACCATGCAAAATATAGAAGAAAATGAAATAAGGAAGGTGGGCCAAATGGAGCCTCAAGGGAGAGGACAGAAATGGAATAGTGACTCCAGTATAAAATTAAAACAATTTTAAAAGTGAAAAAAAATCATGACAATTATCTTAAAAAATAGATGTAGAGATAAGTGTCTAGAAAGTGGCCTTCAGTTTGGGTGCATGGTTGCAATTTTAAGACATTTGCCATTTATAAAGACATTTGAATAATAACTTTGTAGGTTACAGAGAAGTATCATTGGTCACAGGTTAAAAATCGTCCTAGTCACATAATAACATAATAGTACCTCACTGGATGTGACTTATCTGGCATCTTGTATAATCTGTAACCTGCAGCAGAGCCATCAACTCAACATAAGGGCAGGTGGGATGGGAGTTACAAGCATCATGGGATATTATTGGCATTCTTCTTACATAGGGGAATCCCTCTTTCTCTCACTTAGAGCATATTCATTCTTATTTTAGAAAATTCTAGCATGCTCAGCATATTAAGTCTTAGTCACTCAGTCGTGTTCCTTTCTGTGACCCCTTGGACTGTGACCCATCAGCCTCCTCTGTTCATGGGATTTTCCAGGGAAGAATATTGAAGTGGGTTGGCATTTCTTCTTCCAGAGAAGACACGGGAGATGTTAACAACTGCTGCAAAAGCTGTGTTTGGAGGGTGTCATTAGACCTAAGTGACAGTTTATAGCCTAATGTGAAAGGGGAGAGACAAACACCTAAAATGCAAACCTACATAAGGCAACACAATGACCTGGGGCCATTTGGCATAGTGACAGACTACACATTTTTTAGAGTATTCAGCCCAGAATTATTGAGAACCTAGTCCCTGCCCTTGTGACGTTTACTGTGTTACCTATTCTGAGGAACTGTTTGGGGTTCCCGACAGTCACATGCTCAGAGCTGTTCTAAGACAATGTGGGCTTTTCATTGCATCCTTCTTGCTTTCTGAAGACCACATAGAGATTCATTCAGCATCCCTTTCCTTTCTAAAGTGCATTACACATATTATGTTTTGGAGTTCTTCCCCTAAATGGACTGTGGAGTAGACTAGCTTAAACATTTTTCCTGCAGAGGATAAACGTGGATCCTTTTCATTTAAGAATTTTATTGCTAAAGATTATGGGGAAATAAATGAAATAAGAAAAATGAAAACCATGGGGGAAATTACAGGTATATTGTTTGTAAATCCTGACTGCCTTGCTATATCATGCTCCGCATAGTCCAAAATCAGTCATTGTGGCATCCTGGCATAAAGGGAATCACTTAACCTTCCTTCTAGGTGACTTTGGGCAAGTTGCATAACATCTTGGAACATCAATTTGTTCATCTGTAAAGTAAGAGACTTGAATTAGGTGACCTCTAAGATAGGCATCTCCCAACTCTAAAATTTACCATTGTGTGTGCATAATTATGACACTGGGTCCTTGAGAAAAGACTAAATTTTATATAGTCCTCATTTGAAGTCAAGTCAGTTTTTTCAGAAATTTTTCTATCAAAGCAGCTTATAAAGAATCATTTTCTTGGAAATGATAAACTGCTTTCATCAGGAAAGGTCATGTAGGTAGCACAGCTGAATTTCTTGATGTTCAGTTCAGTCACTCAGTCGTGTCTGACTCTTTGTGACCCCATGGACTGCCCCACACCAGGCTTCCCTATCCATCACCAACTCCCGGAGCTTGCTTAGACGCGTGTCCATCGAGTCAGTGCTGCCATCCAACCATCTCATCCTCTGTCGTCCTCTTATCCTCCTGCCTTCAATTTTTCCCAGCATCAAGGTCTTTTCTAATGAGTCAGCTCTTCTCATCAGGTGGCCAAAGTATTGGAGCTTCAGCTTCAGCATGTCCTTCCAATGAATATCCAGGATTAATTTCCTTTAGGATTGACAGGTTTGATCTCCCTGCAGTCCAAGGGACTCTCAAGAGTCTTCTCCAACACCACAGTTCAAAAGCATCAATTCCTCTGTGCTCAGCCTTCTTTATGGTCTAACTCTCAATCCATACATGACTAGTGAAAAAACATAACTTTGACTAGACGGACCTTTATCGGCAAAGTAATGTCTCTGCTTTTTAATATGCTGTCTAGGTTTGTCATAGCTTTTCTCCCAAGGAGCAAAGGTCTTATAATTTCATGGCTGCAGTCACCATCCACAATGATTTTTGAGCCCAAGAAAATAAAGTCCGCCACTATTTACATTGTTTCCCCATCTATTTGCCATGAGGTGATGGGACCAGATGCCATGATCTTAGTTTTTTGAATGTTGAGTTTTAAGCCACCTTTTTCACTCTCTTTCACCTTTATCAGAGAGGCTCTTTAGTTCCTCTTCACTTTCTGCCATAAAGGTGGTGTCATCTGCATATTAGATGTTATTGATATTTCTCCCAGCGTTCTTGATTCCAGCTTGTGCTTCATCCAGTCTGGCATTTCGCATGAGGTACTCTGCATATAAGTTAAATAAACAAGGTGACAATGTACAGCCTTGATGTACCTCTTTCCCAATTTTGAACCAGTCCATTGTTTCATGTCTGGTTCTAACTATTGCTTCTTGAAACATTAGGGGGAAGTAATGTTGTCAGGGGTATAGTTGAAACTGATTTTTACTAAATACTTGTTTATGCCAGACTTTCTGCCAAGTGATGTCTCATATATGTGTATTATTTAGTCCTTTCCTGGGATGCCAGTATGTGGTTCTAACATCAGAGGATGTCCCTGCCTTTTTTTGCCTGTATTTCCCAAAATCCATGAACCTGTGGTCTAGGGCAGAGTTTTATTTTATTTTATTTTTTTTAATTTGCAAGGTGCCACCTATTTGTGGGCCATGGAATCAATTCCAGCATTAAAAAAACAGAGGTAGAATAGAATATGTGTTAGAATATATTATATGTAATAAGGATGAGTATAGTTTTATGGAACATATTTCATGTGTGTATTACTGAAGCACACCCACATACATATATTCATATATATTTAAGGGGAGTGGCTGAGGGCAAAAAGTTTTAAAGTGTAGAGAATATTGATTAACTGAATAATTTAGTAGGAATGAAAGTAGTATTTTAAAAGTCCTTTTGTTTTATAAATGCTATACCATCCATATGTTCTATTTACTTTGACATGTATGTATCTTATTGGAAAGCATCGTGTAGTGCAGCAGTCCTGATCTTTTTGGTACCAGGGACCGATTTTGTGGAAAATAGTTTTTCCATGGATGGGGGACAGGATGGTTTGGGGATGATACAAGTGCATTACATTTATTGTGCACTTTATTTCAATTGTTATTACATCAGCTCCACCTCAGAGCATCAGGCATTAGATCTTAGAGGTGGGATAACCTGATTTAGTGATTGACAGTGTGGCTCTGAAATTGGACAGACTGTGTGTGAATCAGTTATGACTCTTGTGCCACCTTACACATGTTCTTTAATGTCTAAGTTTCTTAGCTCTAAAAGAGAGTAAACTTCAGAGAGCTGTATTGAGGATTCAGTGGAATAATTATTTACAGTGCTTAGTAGGTGTTCAGAAAACGTAGTTGAAATTTATAGCCCATAATCTCCTATTGAGGGGCTTTTATCACCACTGCTGTCAAGGAGTGAAGACTTCCTAGGAAAGGCTCATGGTTTTCTTGGAGCAGTGGAAAGATTCAGATGTCTGAGTCATTGTCCTGCTCTTCTCATTGGCTGTTTGGTGGGAAAGACCTTTGTGTGTCTATTACCACCATTTCTATCAGACTTCTTAACTGATGATTTTCTTTCATTTTCTTTTACTCTGTTTTGTTCACCAGCTTGTATTATTTGTTATTTGTTTTGCCTGACGGTTTTGAACAGGTTTATCTTGTTTGAGGCATAGTATGAAACTCTTGTCAGTGTAAAATGATGAAGGAACTAAAGAAAGCATACAGATTTTGTTGTTTGAAAAATGCTTTGCAATTCTTCAGCTATTTATAGATGGAGGAGTATGTCTTTTCTGTTGTCAATACCTAGAAAAGTAAAGGGAATTATATAACTGTGGAGAAGATTCTTTGGAAGAGGCTTACCCTTCCCTGTAAATCATAAGTTTGAACCAATCCCTCAGGGAGAGCTGTATCTGTAACCAGAGTTTTCTCTGCAGCATCATTTTCCTCTCCTATGCCTCATGTCATTTTCTCGTTTCCTCCAGTGTTTTCATGATGTTTTGGGTAATTCAGGCTACAGCAATTAAAATCAAATATGGCTGCTCGCCATCACGTTCTCATGTTTAACATAAAATCCCAATGCACAGAAACAATTATTATTCCATATAATTGACCTGTTTCCTCATGTTCTTAAGTTTCAGTGCAGTCTTCTAACTGAAAAGTTAGGCTTTGTAACTATGTAAATGGTTTAAAATGGTCTATGTAAATGGTTTAAAACCTAGAACAGCTTAAAAATCACTAACACTTCTCAGTTTATATTCATATATATAATAAACTATATATAGGTATATGTACACATATATTATGCATAAATGCTAGAGAGGTTGGAAACATTTGGGGGATATTCAGTTGTGACAAACAAAATAGGGATACTTTTGAAAGATTGATTTATTGTCATTTTTGCTTTTCTGATAATCTTATTAAAAGGTAGTATAAAAGATGAGAATTTATCACAGATGTTGAGTTCTCCAAGTATGATTATGAGAGCTATTGTGTTATTCATAATGAGACTATTTAAAAACTAATTTGAAAATAGGTGAAGAGACCAGGGGCAGCTTTGCCCCTGTGGTACTTCACAAGAGTGTTTGATCTTATATTAGATTTTTACCGAGAGTTTAAGTGAATAATGTCATACCGTTTGACTGATTTCATTTATGTCACATTTATTAAAGTACCAGGATCTGCTTTTTCTCCTGAGTAGTGTTCATACATATCTTTTTTGTCCAGCCCAGTGTTCATGTTGAGTTACAGTGTCTTTTGGTTAATGGTAATTGTAGTCATTTTATATTGCTTTGAACTATTTTGGGTCATATATCTGTGATCTGAATTTCCATATTTGTTAAACTGCTTTTCAATATATGCATGGGGAGGGAGGAAGGAGGGGAGTTCAGGATTGGGAACACGTGTACACCCATGGCAGATTCATGTTGATGTATGGCAAAACCAATACAATATTGTAAAGTAATTAGCCTCCAATTAAAATAAATAAATTTAAATTAAAAAAATAATTGTGGTAGAAAAGCTTGCACAGAATAAAATGTAGGGATATAACATTTTACATACAGATATCAGGTATATTAGGAAGATGCTGAGTTGTTTTCTAATCCTTAGTTTTCTATGTTACTTTGGCATAAGCTATCTAAAGAGATGACAGAAAAGTTTAGTATATGCAACACACTGTTAAGTAAATGTATGAGATTATTTCTATCATTTGTTATATGCTGAGCACTATATTAAGCCCGTAAAGTGCATTATCTTATCTGATTCTCACAGTAGCCTTGTCTGTTGCTAGATGCTTATTGTTATCTCCATTTTACAAATGTGGAACCTAAGACTTAGTTAAGTTTG
>SJYA01003247.1:309764-325711 GCA_006410615.1 Neotragus moschatus | reverse complement strand
GAACTGTGGTGTTGGAGAAGACTCTTGAGAGTCCCTTGGACTGCGAGGAAGTCCAACCAGTCCATCCTAAAGGAGATCAGTCCTGGGTGTTTAATGGAAGGACTGATGCTAAAGCTGACACTCCAATACTTTGGCCACCTCATGTAAAGAGTTGACTCATTGGAAAAGACCCTGATGCTGGGAGGGATTGGGCGCAGGAGGAGAAGGGGACGACAGAGGATGAGATGGCTGGATGGCATCACTGACTTGATGGACATGAGTTTGAGTAAACTCCAGGAGTTGGTGATGGACAGGGAGGCCTGGCGTGCTACGATTCATGGGGTCGCAAGGAGTCAGACACAACTGAGCAACTGAACTGAACTGAATGACCTCATTCAGATGTCACCAGTCGTACATATACTTGTGTGTGTATTCAATTCTGTATAATTTTATCACGTGTAGATTGTTGTCAAATCCAGATACAAAACAGTTTCATCATAGTCTCTCATGATATCTTTTTATAGCCACAAACACTTCCCTCCTTCCTACATCTCTAAATCCTGCTGCTGTTGCCAAGTTGCTTCAGTCATGTCCAACTCTGTGCGACCCCATAGACGGTAGCCCACCAGGCTCCCCAGTCCCTGGGATTCTCCAGGCAAGAACACTGGAGTGGGTTGCCATTTCCTTCTCCAATGCATGAAAGTGAAAAGGGAAAGTGAAGTTGCTAAGGTATGTCTGACTCTTAGTGACCCCATGGACTCCAGCCCAACAGGCTCCATCCATGGGATTTTCCAGGCAAGACTACTGGACTAGGGTGCCATCACCTTCTCCACTCTAAATCCTAGCAACCCTTTATCTGTTCTTCATTTCTATGATTATGTCACTTCCAGTTCAGTTCAGTTCAGCTGCTCAGTTGTGTCTGACTCTGCGACACCATGAATTGCAGCACACCAGGCCTCCCTGTCTATCACCAACTCCCAGAGTTCCCTCAAACTCACATCCATCGAGTCAGTGATGCCATCCAGCCACCTCACCCTCTGTCTTCCCCTTTTCCTCCTGCCCCAATCCCTCCCAGCATCAGAGTGTTTTCCAATGATTCAACTCTTTACATGAGGTGGCCAAAGTACAGGAGTTTCAGCTTAAACATCATTCCTTCCAAAGAACACCCAGGACTTATCTCCTTTAGAATGGACTGGTTGGATCTCCTCGCAGTCAAGGAACTCTCAAGAGTCTTCTCCAATACCACACAGTTCAAAAACATCAATTCTTCAGTGCTTAGCTTTCTTCTCAGTCCAACTCTCATATCCATACATGACCACTGGTAAAACCATAGTCTTGACTAGACGGACCTTTGTTGGCAAAGTAATATCTCTCCTTTTGAATATGCTATCTAGGTTGGTCATNTGAAAGACTAGAGATCTCTTCAAGAAAATCGGAGATATCAAGGGGACATTTCTTGCAAGGATGGGCACATTAAAGGACAGAAAGAGTAAGAACCTAAGAGAAGCAGAAGAGAGAAAGAAGAGGTAGCAAGAATACACAGAAGAACTACAAAAAAGATCTTAAAGACCCAGAAAAACCATGATAGTGTGGTCACTCACCTAGGGCCAGACATCCTGCAATGTGAAGTCAGGTGGGCCTTTGGAAACATTACTACAAACAAAGCTAGTGGAGGTGATGGAATTCCAGTCAGTTATTTCAAATCCTAAAAGAAGATGCTGTGAAAGTGCTGTACTCAATGTATCAGCAAATGCGGAAAACTCAGCATTGGCTACAGGACTGGAAAAGGTCAGTTTTCGTTCCAGACCCCAAGAAGGGCAATGTTAAAAAATGTGCAAACTGCCATACAGTTGTACTCATTTCACATGCTAGCAAGGTAATGCTTGAAATCCTTCAAGCTAGGCTTCAGCAGCATGGGAACTGAGAACTTCCAGATGTACATGCTGAGTTTAAAGAGTCAGAGGAACCAGAGATCAAATTGCCAATATTCATTGGATCATAGAGAAAGCAGGTGAGTTCAGGGAAAGCATCTACTGTTTCATTGACTATGCTAAAGTCTTTGTGTGAATCACAAAAACTGTAGAAAATTCTTAAACAGAAAGAAGTACCAAACCACCGTACTTATCTCTTGAGAAACCTGTATGCGAGTCAGGAATCAACAGTTAGAACTGGTTATGGAACAACTGACTGGTTCCAAATTTGGGAAAGGATTATGACAAGGTTGTATATTTTCACCCTGCGTATTTAACTTATATGCAGAGTACATCATGCAAAATGCCCAGCTAAATGAATCACAAGCTGGAATCAAGATTGTCAGGAGAAATATCAACAACCTCAGATATGCAGAAGATAACCACTCTAATGGCAAAAAACAAAGAGAAACTAAAGAGCCTCTTGATGAGGATGAAAGAGGAAAGTAGAAAAGCTGGCTTAAAATTCAGCATTCAAAAAGCTAAGCATGACATCCGGTTCCATCACTTCATGGCAAATAGAAGAGGAAAAAGTGGAAGCAGTGACAGATTTTATTTTCTCGGGCTCCAAAATCACTGCAGACGGTGACTGCAGGCATGAAATTAAAAGATGCTTGCTCCTTGGAAGGAAAGCTATAATTAACCTAGACAGTGTATCTAGGTTAAAAAGCAGAGACATTCCTTTGCCAACAAAAGTCCATGTAGTTAAAGCTATGGGTTTTTCCAATAGTTTGTACGGATGTGAGAGTTGGACCAGAAAGAAAGCTGACCACTGAAGAATTGATGCTTTCCCACTGGGGTGCTGGTGAAGATTCTTGAGAGCTCCTTTGACTGCAAGGGTATCAAACTAGTCAATCCTAAAGGAAATCAAGCTTGAATATTCATTTGAAGAACTGATGCTAAAGCTGAAGCTCCAGTACTTTGGCCACTAATGCAAAAAGCCAACTCACTAGAAAAGTCCCTGATGCTGGGAAATATTTAAGACAAAAGCAGAAGGGAGTAGCAGAGGAAAAGATGCTTAGATTGTTAGTCATGTTCATCACTGACTTAGTGAACATGAATTTGAGTAAACTCTGGGAGATAATAGGGGACAGAGGAAGCTGGTGTGCTGTAGTCCATGGCATCGTACAACTTAGCAACTGAACAACAAGTGCATTAAAAAAAAATTCTACCATAGTAGATTTAATGTTACTCAGTCTTTAAGACCAACTAGACAGTGAGGAAATAAACAGCTTTGTGAAAATAATCAGTGTAAGCACATATTTAGTTTTTCATGATAGGCATAAGATTAACTAAAAAAATTGTGATATGTTCTGATGTTACAGTGTTTACAGTACTGTTCTCAGAGAATCTAGCAGCTCTGTCTGCTAACCATAAAAATAATGTTTCATGTAATTAAGAGCTTGGATGCAGGTGAAAAAAATTTTAAAAATATTATAGATATATAGACATACAGATATAACTTTTGTATTTCCTTATAGATAATAATACTTTGTTACTTGCTAGCCAAAATAAGCTATTCAATATATATGTGTACAGTCACAGTGATTTGATAATCAGTTGATAATATTTGTTCAAAGAGAAATTTTATAATATAGATTTCCTGTGTGAAAATGAAAATTTTAATGTTACTCATTCGAAATGCCCACTTTTCAGCATTAAACGCAGATTGTTGTTTAGTCACTAAATAGTGTCCGATTCTTTGCAACCCTATGGACTGCAACGGACCAGGCTTCCCTGCCCTTCACCATCTCCTGGAGTTTGCTCAAACTCATGTCCATTGTTTCAGTGATGCCTCTAACCATCTCATCCTCTTTCGTCCCCTTCTCCTCCTGCCTTCAATCTTTCCCAGCATCAAGGTCTTTTCTAATGTATCCGCTCGTCTAATCAGGTGGCCAAAGTATTGGAGCTTCAGCTTCAGCATCAATCCTTCCAGTGAATTATTCAGGACTGATGATCTCTTTTAGGACTGACTGGTTTGACCTCCTTGCAGTCCAAGGAACTCTCCAGAGTCTTCTCCAGCACCACAGTTCAAAAGCATCAATTCTTCAGCACTCAGCCTTCTTTATGGTCATCTGTACATGGTTGCTGGAAAAGCCATAGCTTTGACTATATGGAACTTTGTTGGCAAAGTGGTGTCTCTGCTTTTTAATACACTGTCAAGTTTAGTCATAGCTTTTCTTCCAGGGAACAAAATCTTTTAATTTCATTGGTACAGTCACTGTCCATAGTGATTTTTGAGCCCAAGAAAATATAACCTGCCACTATTTCCATTGTTTCCCTGTCTATTTGCCATGAAGTGATGGAACCAGATGCCATAATCTTAGTTTTGTGGATGTTGAGGGTTTTTTTTTAATATTTATTTTTAATTGATGATGATTGCTTTACAATATTGGTTTGATTTCTGTCATATATCAATATGAATTAACAATGGTGTATATATGTCCCATCCCTCTTAAATCTCCCTCCCACCTCCCGCATATTCCCACCCCTCTAGGTTATTACAGAGCCCCAGTTTGAGTTCCCCGAGTCATACAGCAAATTCCCATTGGCTCTCTACTTACGTATGTCAGTGTATACCGTTCCATACTACTCTGCATTCATCTCACCCTCTCCCTCTTCTCCTGCACCCTTGTCCATAAGTCCATTCTCCATGTCTGCAGCTCCTTGGCTGCTCTGAGAACAGGGTCATCAGTACCATCCTTCTAGATCCTATATATATATATACACACACATTAATATATGATATTTGTTTGTTGGGTTTTAAGCCAGCTTTTCACTCTCTTTCACCTTCAAGAGGCTCTTCAGTTCCTCTTTGCTTTCTGCCATTAGGGTGATATCATTTGTATATCTGAGGTTGTTGATATTTCTCCTGGCAATCTTGATTCCATCTTATGCTTCATACAGCCTGGCATTATGCATGGTGTACTCTACATATAACTTAAATAAGCAGGGTGATAATATACAACCTTGCCATACTCCTTTCCCAATTCTGAGCCAGTCTGTTGTTCCATGTTGGGTTCTAACTGTTAGACCTGCATACAGGTTTCTAGGGAAGCAGGTAAGGTGGTCTGGTATTCTCAGATTAATTTTTTAAATGCAGATTATTTTGATTTTTGAAGAAAGCTGCTAAATTCTATTATGTAACACAAATAGCAAAATTTACATATTCTAAGTGTTTTTTCCCTTATATAATTAATATAAGTCCAGTGATTAACATGAAATTTAATGTTTTATTGCTCCAAGTACATTACTTATCATTAGCATATTTGGGGAAGGCTTTTAAAATTTTTTCCTAATTATTATCTTAGATTTTACATACAAAAGGAGAACCTTTCTAATGAGATATTGACAGAAACACTCTATTTCACATAGTACCGAAGGAATTTTAACTTTAAATGTTAGGATTTCAGAGAAATTTTCTTTTTTTTATTGGTAATAATAATATAGTCATCTAAAGATATATTAATATTTATTTTTAAGAGTTATACATAATGGATAATAGAATCTATATTCTTACTAAGGCATAAAAACTGTTTTCCATGTCACAGAATTTTTATTAGAATATTGATTTTGCTACTTTATTTTAAACATACAAAGATGACATTTCATTAGTATACATGTATCTCATAAGTTTAAGTTTTAATATGTAGTTATTTTAGAGAAAATCAGAGAGAGAGTTATGGCTGTTTTGGTGAAGGTAATTGAGATTGAGGATTAAGAGTGGCATTTGTCACAGTTTATCAACCTGAACATTGCATTTATTCCTGTATTTGATTGTTTTATTATATCAAGGAAATTCTTTTAATATAAATAAATAGTTAACAGAATAATGTAACTTTAAAAAACAAATGTTTATTTTTAATTAAAGGATAATTGCTCTACATATTGTGTTAGTTTCTGCCAACAATCAACATGAATCAGTCATAGGTATACATATGTCACCTCCCTCTTGGACCTCCCTCTACCTCCCACCCAATCCCACCCCTCAAGGTTGTCACAGAAAAAAATTTAACTTTTTAACAGTACAGATCTAGCTAAAGCTATTCTTCAACTAAACTGAGTACAACACTTGACAGAAGAGTAGTTAGCAATTTTACTCCAGAATGAAACTACAGGTATTATCTAAGGACAACTTGCAGTTTTTATCACGAATATAAAATTTCAGTAACCAAGTATAATAGTCCTTCTAACTATGCCTGTGCCTTTCACTTTTTATTGCGAAACAGTTAAGTTATAATAAGCGCATGCATCAAACAGGGACACCAGTCTCTTGCCTAGCATTTTTAAGGAAAATACATCTGTTCTACAATAGTATATTCACTTGTATAATTCTTTGCAGACATTTAGAGGCTTGAATTATTACAAGTCATTTACATATAATGGAAACAACTTTCCTAACCTATGACATATGTCCAAGACAATAAAATATAGGCACAGGAAAGTCAAAAGGGGGAACAACTAATAACCCAGTGCTACAAAGCAATGTGTTGCTTGTTGACATTTTATTACAATGTGGAATGTATTAGATTGCATGTTAAAATTTTTTAATGATACAGAATATGTTTAAAATATGATATTATACAAAATATTGATTTGAATTAGACTTTTAAAAGTTAAGTGTATATTTTATAATCTCTGAGGAGGGTATTGCAACATTATTCTAAGAGATATTTCAAAATACAAAGCATATGATTTGAATGTAATATTGAAAAATAGTCAAATAATTCAAAAAAAGGTATGAGCAGTCCAACAGAAGGAAATCAAAGGAAAAAAGAAGAAAACAAAAATAAAATGGTAGACCTAAATAAAAATGCATTAATAGTTTCATTAAATGCTCACACTCGAGCCCAGTCGCTTCAGTCATGCCTGACTCTTTGCAGTCCCATGGACTGCCCTCTGGGCTACTCTGTCCTTGGGATTTTTCAGGCAAGAACACTGGGATGGGTTGTCATTCCCTCCTCCAGGGGATCTTCCTGCCCTGGGGTGGAATATGTATCTCCTGTGTCTCCTGCATTGCAGGCAGATTCTTTACTGCTGAGCCACTGGGGAAGCCCTTCATTAACTATGTACAAGCTAAACATACCATGAAAGGACAGAGGATTTTCATATTGAAATTTTATAAACTGACCTAAATATAGGCTGGAGGTAAGAAACTCACTTCAAATATAATGATATTAAAGGTAAAAGGATGGAAGAGAAGTACTTCTTGAATGGCAAGTACGGACCTCAAAAGTGTGTTTTTCTAGACAAACGGATGGCTGATAAACACATAAAAAGATGCTGAATATCACTAATTATTAGAGAAATGCATATCAAAACTACAGTGAGGTATCACCTCAGACTGGTTAGAGTGGCCATCATCAAAAAAAAATCTATAGACAATAAATCCTGGAGAGGATGTGGAGAAAAGGGAACCCTCCTTTTCTCCTTTTCCAACAATTTGTTCGCATTTGGTGGAATTGTAAACTGATACATTTAGTATCCTACAGTTGGAAGAAATGTAAACTGATATTTGTTACGGAGAACAGTATGGAGATCCCTTGAAAACTGGGAATAAATCTACCATATGACCCAGTAACCCCACTACTGGGCATATACCCTGAGAAAACAGTAATTGAAAAAGACACATGTACCCCAGTGTTCCTGGCAGCATTATTTACAATAGCTAGGACATGGAAGCAACCTAGATGTCCACTGGCAAACAAATTGGTGAAGAAGTTGTACCTATATACAATGGAATATTGCTCAGCCATAAAAAAAGAATATATTTGAGTCAGTTTTAGTGAAGTAGATGAACCTAGAGCCTGTTATACAAAGTGAAGTCAGAAAGAGAAAAACAGAGTATATGTGTATATATATATATGAACCTAATTGAACTCATCTCACATGCTAGTAAAGTAATGCTCAAAATTCTCCAAGGCAGGCTTCAGCAATACGTGAACTGTGAACTTCCTGATGTTCAAGCTGGCTTTAGAAAAGGCAGAGGAACCAGAGATCAAATTGCCAACATCTGCTGGATCATCAAAAAAGCAAGAGAGTTCCAGAAAAACATCTATTTCTGCTTTATGGACTATGCCAAAGCCTTTGACTGTGTGTATCACAATAAACTGTGGAAAATTCTGAGAGAAATGGGAATACCAGACCACCTGACCGGCCTCTTGAGAAACCTAGATGCAGGTCAAGAAGCAACAGTTAGAAATGGACATGAAACAACAGACTGTTTCCAAATAGGAAAAGGAGTACGTCAAGGCTGTATATTGTCACCCTGCTTATTTAACTTCTATGCAGAGTACATCATGAGAAACGCTGGGCTGGAAGAAGCACAAGCTGGAATCAAGATTTCTGGGAGAAATATCAATCACCTCAGATATGCAGATGATACCACCCTTATAGCAGAAAGTGAAGAGGAACTAAAAAGCCTCTTGATGAAAGTGAAAGAGGAGAGTGAAGAAGTTGGCTTAAAGCTCAACATTCAGAAAACGAAGATCATGGCCTCTGGTCCCATCACTTCATGAGAAATAGATGGGGAAACAGTGGAAGCAGTGTCAGACTTTCTTTATTTTTTGGGGCTCCAAAATCAGCAATGAAATTAAAAGACACTTACTTCTTGGAAGAAAAATTATGACCAACCTAGACAGCAGAGACATTACTTTGCCAACAAAGTTCCGTCTTGTCAAGGCCTTTTTTTTTTTCCCCAGTAGTGATGTTGGATGTGAGAGTTGGATTTTAAAGAAAGCTGAGTGCCGAAGAATTGATGCTTTTGAACTGTGGTGTTGGAGAAGACTCTTGAGAGTCTTGGACTGCAAGGAGATCCAGTCAGTCCATCCTAAAGGAAATCAGTCCTGAATATTCTTTGGAAGGACTGATGTTGAAGCTGAAACTCCAGTTGTTTGGCCACCTGATGGAAAGAGCTGACTAATTTGGAAAGACCTGATGCTGGGAAAGATTGAAGGCAGGAGGAGAAGGGGATGACAGAGGATGAGATGGTTAGATGGTGTCACCAACTCAATGGACTTGAGTTTGAGTAAACTCCAGGAGTTGGTGGACAGGGAGGCCCAGCGTGCTGCAGTCCATGGGGTCACAAAGAGTCGGACATGACTGAGCAACTGAACAGAACTGCAGAAACCAACAAAACATCGTAAAAACATTTAAAAATTAAATTTTAAAAAATCTAGTCTTCTATAAAAGCAAGAACAATGGCAAAAAATTGTCAAAAATCAACTTTTTAAAAAATCTATAAATTAATACAAATTTTAAAACAGTGCAAGTATATTTATTTGAGAAATACAGCTAACTCTGAGTAGAAACATCAAGCTTTGTTTTGTTCAACTCGCCTTAGTCCCATCTTCCTCTCCTGAACCTTACAATGATAACAGTCATAAAGACAGCAGCCTGCAGTCACTGGAGAAGGTGGTTACCCTTCAGAGGTAACCACCGGGCTATCCCAATTCCCATCCTCTGAGAACTGTCACTGTTTGACCCCTCCAGCAACTCACTGAATATCCCCATTCTCAGAACTTGTCTTTATTAACTTGCCTTATAGCTCATTCTGTGTGAAGGATCCTTTCCTGATGGCATTTGGCAGATGCAATCCATGGCAAGCATTTAATATCACAACTGCCTGAGGCAGCATTACTAGCATGAGGCTGACCTAAAAAAAAATTTTATTTTTTTTAGACTGGGCAATGAGATGTTCATAGTATATTTGAAAATCCCTGATAGAGATTCTTGGAGATCTAGAAAGTCATGACCCTGTGGAGGGCTATGCCATGTCTGGTAAAGACCTGGGAAAGCTATAAACTCTCACTTCTTGGTGATCTTGAGGAAGCTAGCAGGAAGTGAAGGCTAAGGCAGAAGTATAAAGTCCTGTTAAAGCATGAAATATCTCTTCAACAAACTGGTTCAAGACATTTAAGATAATATCTATCCAGTTTCTAGATGAACATTAAGGTAAGTGACTCCATACGACAAAAAGTACAGACTCTATAGAATTAGCCCATTAAAGTCACTAAACAAACAAACAGACAAAACCCTAACACCAATAAAAGAAGAACAAAGACCAGTAACAACAAATTCTAGGGGAGATCTGTTTTGCAGAGTTGCCACTTTACATTATTTAACTGTTGCCACATAACATTATTTTGTAGAAAACTAATTTCCACAAAAAGTATGAAAAAAAAGATGAGGTACCATTTTACACCAATCAGAATGGCTGCGATCCAAAAGTCAACATGCAATAAATGCTGGAGAGGGTGTGGAGAAAAGGGAACCCNATGGAGTAGCCATCATGGTCAACAAAAGATTGTGAAATGCAGTACTTGTATGCCCTATCAAAAATGACAGAATGATCTCTGTTCGTTTCCAAGGCAAACCATTCAATATCACAGTAATGCAAGTCTATGCCCCAACCAGTAACGCTGAAGAAGCTGAAGTTGAATGGTTATATGAAGAACTACAAGACCTTTTAGAACTAACACCCCCAAAAAGATGTCACTTCCAAAAGCTTCTTAAATGCCATTTCTAGTAGATGATTAGTAAATACACTAGTATTTTTATAGATACCCTGTCATTTAACTTTTCAGCTTTTTTTTTTGACATTTGAAGTTTTCAGTTTTTCACTTTCATGAAGTGATACTATCATGAACATGCTGTACCTAAACCTTTTGTATGTATTTAGTCATTTCCTTAGGATAAATACCTAGAACTGTACATGTTAAATTGCATTTTAGAGGGTGGTTATGTAAAGATTTTGTATTGATGAATTACCTTAAGGAAAGTTTGCTAATCTTGTATCACTAGCGGAGTATGAGAATGCTTACTTTCCCATAGTCTTTCAGTATTTTCTATGAATGTCAGCATCGTAACCAGAAAATGTTTCCTTGTCTGAATTTACATTTTCAGATTATAAATGAGATTATTTAATAGGTATATTGGTCAATTTTGTTTCTTTTATTCATTGCTTTTACCCATGTTACTATGTGTGATTTTTTTCCTTTTCAATATGTAATAATTCTTTATATATTAAAAACTAATTCATTTTATGTATTTTATAAATTTGCCTTCTATTTTCATGGCAAGTTTTTCATGTGTGAAACTTGGTAATTTTTATGTATCTATCAATTTTTTTTCTTTTATGATTCCTGCCTTTGGAGGTATGCATAGAAAGCCTTCCCCTCAAAGATTAAGTAAATCTTGACTCTATTTCTTTTTAATATTTTATATCTTACATTTAAATTTTAATACACCTGAGATTTACTTTATTCTAGAACATGAGGGTTTTTCCTCCTAAATCATTAACTTGGTATTCTAACATGATTGATCTATTTTTACTCCACTAATTGAAATACTGCCTTTATTTTTTAATGATAAGAACAATTTTTGAACTTTCTGCCAGTAATCTGAGTGTCTCTTTGAGTATAGTTGGAACTGTTAAGTGGGAATAGATGGGTCATCTGATCTGTAGAGAAATGATAACTTTTCCTCTTTGAAATCTCAAGAAACACAAGGAAATGTTAGGATATATAAAAAATTATAGCATCTTCTCTGAAAAATAGCAAACTAAAAGAAAAGGAAAACAGAGTAGGAATATTTGTAATTCAGAACAAAGGACTGCTGCTGCTGGNTTATGATTCCTGCCTTTGGAGGTATGCATAGAAAGCCTTCCCCTCAAAGATTAAGTAAATCTTGACTCTATTTCTTTTTAATATTTTATATCTTACATTTAAATTTTAATACACCTGAGATTTACTTTATTCTAGAACATGAGGGTTTTTCCTCCTAAATCATTAACTTGGTATTCTAACATGATTGATCTATTTTTACTCCACTAATTGAAATACTGCCTTTATTTTTTAATGATAAGAACAATTTTTGAACTTTCTGCCAGTAATCTGAGTGTCTCTTTGAGTATAGTTGGAACTGTTAAGTGGGAATAGATGGGTCATCTGATCTGTAGAGAAATGATAACTTTTCCTCTTTGAAATCTCAAGAAACACAAGGAAATGTTAGGATATATAAAAAATTATAGCATCTTCTCTGAAAAATAGCAAACTAAAAGAAAAGGAAAACAGAGTAGGAATATTTGTAATTCAGAACAAAGGACTGCTGCTGCTGGTGCTGCTGCTAAGTTGCTTCAGTTGTGTCTGACTCTGTGCGGCCCCATAGACGGCAGCCCACCAGGCTCCCCCGTCCCTAGGACTCTCCAGGCAAGAACACTGGAGTGGGTTGCCATTTCCTTCTCCAATGGATGAAAGTGAGAAGTGAAAGTGAAGTCGCTCAGTCCTGTCTGACTCTTAGCGACCCCATGGACTGCAGCCTACCAGGCCCCTCTATCCATGGGATTTTCCAGGCAAGAGCTCTGGAGTGTGTTGCCAGTGCCTTCTCCAGAACAAAGGACTAATTACATACAAATAATACCCTCAAATTTGTGTGAAAAACGTTGAGATCTCTACAGGGAAGATGGGCAGAGAATGTAAACAGACAAGAGGAGTTATGGACAGTTGACAAACTGGGGAAAATATTTTTCCTGATCAGTGGTCAAGTGCAAAATAGCCTAATAGTTAAAAACTTTAAAAACACACGAAACCACAAAAAGTTTTTACAAATTTAATGTTTTAAGAACATTAACATCAACTAATTGTTGATAAAGTTGTATTCAGTTGAAATGCTGATGATATTATAAATTGGGACAGCACTTTAGCAAAGTAATACATCTATTTGTCCTAAGAATTGTACATATGTTTATTCTATTAGACTCAGTAACTCCAAATCTGAGAATTTATTGTGAGAACATCACTTAATAGAGGTAAAAAGCTACAAGAATGACAGCATCTATTTTTGAAGCTGCTTATCATAGTAAAATTTGTAAATAATCTAATGTTCTATATCAGAGAGCCCCAATGTCTCAAAGGAGTCTGGTGGGTGGATGGAGTAGGCAGTTTTACAGTATTATTGCTCAGGATATTTTTTATTACAAGATATCATACATACAAATGAAATGTATGTGTGTGTGTGTATATATATAAATATAATTTCTTTCTTTCAATGAACAATAGCAAAGTGAGTGACATTTATGTATGACCCAGCTGAAGAAAAAGAACATTACCAGAGCCTTGGGAGCTCCCTGTATGTATATGTATCACTGTCCATTTTCCCTTCCTTTCCTAGGTCATAACCATTATGACACATTGCTTTAATTGTTCTCTTTTTTTTTGAAGTGTTTTTTTATCACATGTGTATATCCCCAAACCATATGTTAATTTTCTCTGTTTTTGACACTTGTCAAAAATTCTGTATATTCTTTCTGTGACATGCTTTCCTTGATAAATGTTATGCTTGTGAGATTCATCTGTACAGATGCATTTAGTGGTAACCCCCCCTCCCCTACCCACAGGTATTAGTATTTTGTAGTATTCTAGGACTGCAAATCTTCAACTTCAGTAGGTCATGCATATTCACCAAGATGATTGTATTTATTTGCCCTTCAGTTTTCAGCTTTTCCAGCCCCTGTCTCCCTTAGAAATAGATGATGTCATAAACGCACTCACACATTCACGACACAATAAGATCATTAAGTACACGTTTTTCTGCAACTTTTCAGTACATAACTCTTACCTTTCTTTTCATTCCGGTAGTTTTATCTTATCTAACACACAGACCGTGTTTAACTTTTGTAAGGTATAGTTCGGGCTGAGGCAGAAAAGGAGAGACTACCTCAACGGAAGTAGGTTACCTTTATTCAGGCAAGGAGGGTGACCATCAGCCTAACGACCAGGCTGAGATGACTGAGATGTCAAAGAGAGACTAGGCCTGTGATCCTTCCCTTTTAGATTTGGCTGCTTTCTTGCTCGTAGTATCATTTACCTTGTTCCTCTAGACTGTCTTTCCTATAAACTGAAATATATATATATAAAGGCTTGGTGGGTTCAGGGTTAACATTTTTGGCTAAAACCTCTTTGGTGATAGAGATATGTAGAATCATACCAGAAGACACAAAATATCTGGTTGATCCACTGTGAGTGTTGCTAAGATTGACCCAGGATTAGGATGATGACAATATGATGCCTCCATTGTATGGATGTACTTTTCCCTTGTGTATTGAAAATAATCTGTATGTTGCTTCTGGCACTATGCAAAAAACATTGTTTGATACCAGCTATTCACAGCGTTGTTTTAAAATTGATTGGTAGTCCTTATATGAATAAGTATTTCTATTAGGACTTACAAAATGATGTTTTTGTTTAGGTCTTTGATTTCTTCTACATTTAATAGCTACCACTGAATGCCAATTTCTTAATTTACAAAAAGGAACATACTTTATTGTGCTGTGCTAAGTCACTTCAGTTGTGTATGACTCTGCAAACACAGGGACCATTTTGGGGTTCTCCAGGCAAGAATACTGGAGTGGGTTGTCATGACCTTCTCCAGGGGATCTTCCCCACCCAGGTATTGAACCTGCCATTTTATTGTCTCCTGCATTTTCAGATTGGTTCTTTACCACTAGCGCCACCTGGGAAGCCCTTTATAGCATTATTGGTATCTACCAATAAGTACCTATTTCCAAGATTCAAATCATTTGGGAAACTGAATTAATTGTAAGATTACTTAATGGAGGTGGACAAAGAGATTTAGATGTCCTGAAGCAGGATAGTACTTAAGAGCACAGACTCTGGGCCCAGACTAGATAGGTTTTAATACTAACTTTGTCATTTACTGGGTATGTGATTTTGGATACAGCCCTGTTGTCTGTTTTCCCATCCTTTACTGCCTAATGTATACCTGTGGACAAAGAAGAGTAAGTAAAGGAAAAATGAAAAAAAAATTATTAAGGATTGGGTTATGGGTGAGTAAAATATTTTCCTTAGCATTGTGTCATATTTGCAGTGTAAGAGAGAAATGAAAAAGAAAAGTCATGCTGATTTTTAGATGTTTTTAATGTGTATTTTCAAGTGCAAGATCATTGACAAATGACTCACAAACCTTTTACATTGATTTTGGTTTATCTCTCTCATTACAGTGTTTTAGAAATTCTTAATGCAATAAAATTGTTATTTTCATTAGATAAAATTTTATGTTTTGTTTTATTTTAGTAAACTCAGTGTAATCACTGTTTAGCTTTTTAATAAATAGTATAAAATATTATCCTCAATGTTTTCTCAATGAAATGTAGCCAGTTTTCTCTTAAATACATAATAAGACTACGTTTAAAACTTAATTTGAAGTGGTTTACCTCAAGGAATGATATATAGTAACAAATCATAGGCTCTTTCAAAATTTAGTTCATAAGGATCATAAGGTTTTTCTCTCTACTTTTTAAAAAATGGATTTCATGAAAGGATTCATATAAGGGAGAAAGGTTATCTATTGCATGATTTTGTAACATTCTTGGAATAAGCACAGTCTCTCTTATCATCTATTTTAGTCTCATAGCTCTGTAAGTAATACACTAAAGGTCATTTTTCTTCTGTGACACCTAAGTAAAATATGTTCTGAACAAGAGACTTTATTTTCCTTATCACAAGTTAAATATTGCTATTAAATTTGAAGAGAGCTCAGCTGGGAATCCTTTGCTGTGAAAGATGGTTTTAGTCATTTAAATTGATAAAACAGAAATACTAACATTAAGAAAATCAAGTAGAAATTAATTGTAGTTGAATCTGCTTATTTTATTTCCTGGTATGAAATAGGTCTTTGTCAAATATTACATTACTTAGTAAAACTTTCATTAAGAGATTTGAGTTGATATAGTTTTCTCAGTTTAAAGAACAAAATACTAAATGTCTATTTTCCAAGAGATTATTTTATTTCATAGACCCAGCCTTTCATTATGTCACTAAATTTGGTATTAAATTTATTTTTTAAATGTTTTATTATGGCCAGTTTCAAACTTAAAATAATAGAATAGTAAAACTTCTCATGTACCAGTTTCCCAGTTTCAACTGTTATTAATTTATGGCCTATCTCTTTCATTTGGTACCATCCACCTTCTCATTTCAG
>SJYA01003247.1:259061-303394 GCA_006410615.1 Neotragus moschatus | reverse complement strand
TTTACAGTGTGTTTCCAGTGTAATGCTGTGTGAGTTGACCCTGATCTAAGGTGTATGTTAAAGTCGCTCAGTCGTGTCTGACCGTTTGCGATCCCATGGACTGTATATATATATATATATATAAATCTGAAAGACTGAGCTGGTTTGTGTCCCCGCTCTTTAGAACTTTCCATGACTATCCTTTACAGTGGGAATACTTCTTTCCTTTGTGTTCCTTTAACAGTTGTAATTACATTTATTATTTTAAACCTTTTAAATTCCTGTTGTTTAGACTCTGAGCTTTTCTAGGCTAGAAATTACCTTTATCTATTTTTTTTTCTCACTATCTATCATAGTCTGTTCTGTCCCTCCCTTTCCCCATTACCTTATCTCTTTCTTTTCTTTCTTCAAACAAATCTGTGTGCCTCCTCTGTTCAAGGCACTTGGTGTTTATTGAATGAGTGGGAAGAAGTATGAAATCCTGACCAGGAAAACTTTAGCTGTGTTATTAGCTTGTTGTTTTAATCATTTTAAGCATGAGGATAATACGCCCTTGCCATTTAACATTGGAATGGTCTATTGCTTTCACCAACTTGTGTGGGACTATTAAGGGAAAACACAAATGATGGTCATTTTGGTTTTGTGTGATTTTGATTCAGATCATGTTCAGTATTGAAATCCGTTCTTGGCTTTACTTTGTCAGTAGAGACATGATTTCTGACAATGTTGATTGCAGCGTTGGAAATAACCACATGCCTATTTGCCTATCTAAGGTAACAGCTAATTTGAGCCAGATAGAGGAGAGTAATTTTATTACTGTTTGCCATTGGAGTTGGCATCTGGTAAAAGTGGGTGTATGTTTGGAGTAGTATTTAGGTGAAAGTGTACTGCTTCTAAAATACCTCTCTGAAGAGAATAAAAGTAGGTATTCTTTATAGAGCAAATATCCTCTGCTAACAATTAACAATCCTCCAAGGTAGATGGTGGTAGATTGATGGATGAAGAAGTAAAGGCCTGAGGTCGCAGAGCTAATTAAGCAGCAAAACTAAAATTCAAACTTAGCTTTGTCTGACTGGGACCATGCCCATTTCATTATGTTACCATCCTGCCCTTACATCCTCATTCTCAGACTCAAGTCCAAATTAGAGAGAGTGAATTTATCATGGTAATTTGAATTTGTGATGCCAAATTACGGAATTGCTTGATCTTTGGCAAGTAATTTAACATTTCTCATCCCATTTTTTTTTCACATGGATAATACTGCTTGCCTCCCAGGGTTATAATGAATAAATGAGCTGATGTATATGAAAATATATTGTGAATCATAAAGCCCTGTGCTGATATTTGGTGGTATATTATTAATGCTGTCTTTATTACACACTTAAACATACTAATTCTGCTTCCTGAATATTTCTTTGCTGTTGTCCTTTTTAACTAAGTCACTTTGTCATTGTTGGTTGCTCAGTCATGTCCAACTCTTTGAGACCCCATGGACTGTAGCCCACCAGGCTCCTCTGTCCATGGAATTCTTCAGACAGGAATACTGGAATGGGTAGCCATTCCTTTCTCTAGGGGATCTTCCTGACCCAGGGTTCGGACCCAGGTCTCCTGCATTGCGGGCAGATTTTTCCTCATCTGAGCCACCAGGGAAGCCCACTAAATCACTTAGCAGCCTGTAAAGTACCGTAGTGATTGCATTTCTTTATAAAGAAAACTTATTTTTTATGTATAAAGAGTTAAGATAAAACGTTAGAACAATACAGTTTTTACCGTTATGAAGAACTAAGCGTACTTAGCTATTTAGAATTTTCATTTCTTCCTCCTATTTCCTTCTACACTACAAAAACTCTCACATTTTTTCCTTTGAATTATATCCTAAGTTAAGGTTGCAACTTTATAATGGCTTATTTCCAATAGTTGATGTTGAATGGCTATATCTACTACATTTGGTCAGAACTTTTTTGAACCAAACATTTTATAGCCACAAAGTGCCCAGCACTGGAAAACTAGTTCTTCCATGAATGCAGATGGAGCTTTTGTTTAATGTGATTTTTAACTAGAAATTGGCTACATCAGTTGCTTCCATATGCTTGTTGCTTTTTTACATAAAGAAGATAAGCATTCTTTTTTCATGAAATCTTTGATGGTTAGAGTTTTGTTTAAACCCTTGCCAGAAGGATGCTGTTTCTTTTCTACTAGGTAAAAATCCAAGAGGACCATGGTATCTCATTATAGTGAAAGAGTAGCAGCACTAAAGAATTACACTAAACTAGCTTTGTTCATCTGACTGATATAAAATATTTTAGCCTCTGTTGAAATGGTAGCTCTTATGATAAAAGTTATGGAAGAGCTTGAATTTATAACATAGAGTGTTAACTAGCCGATGTAGCTGAACATCTGGATTTTTTAATAAAGTATCCTTGGTAAATATTTTTTGGTATTGGTATTAATAGTAGTAATATATATTTCCCTTTATGGTAACAAAGGGGCATCCCTGGTGGCTCAGATGGTAAAGAGTCTGCCTGCAGTGTGGGGAACCCAGGTTCAATCCCTGGGTCAGGAAGAATCCCTGGGTCAGGAAGATCCCCTGGAGAAGGAAATGGTTACCCACTCCAGTATTCTTGCCTGGAAAATCCCGTGGACGGAGGAGCCTGGTAGGCTGCAGTCCATGCGATCACAAAGAGTCGGACATGACTGAGTGACTTCACTTTCACTTTATGATAACAAACTTTATGATATGGCTTAATTTAATTTCAAAATAGTAATGTTCTTATCAATATTAAGCAGAAGTGAAATAATGTATCATGTAAATGACTTTTTTAAAAATTAGCCTATTGCTTAAACTGAAAAATATATACGATTACCCCTAAGAGACAGTTTGACTTGAAGTTAGATTTATGTTAAAATTTCAACTCCAGAGCTTTTTTTTTTTTAAGCATTGGGCATCAGGTTAACCAGTTTGCACCCCAGTTTCTTCTTCATCTCTAAAATGTATATGTAGATCCTTTTCTGTCAGTGCATTTGGGAGAATCCATTCAGCTAGTATGTGAACATAGTTTCTGAAACAAAGTGCTTATATGAACAATATTTTGACAGTTGCTCATTTATGGTAATTGGCAGACAAAAAGAATTTAAGTACTTGAGTTTTAAAAAATCTCCCTTCCACATGATAAAATTTTCAGTATTACTAGTATGTGTTCAAGAAGCATCATTCAAGTATAATATAAACTTTATAATTTTGAATACAGGAATGAGCCTCTTTTGTTAAACTCTTCTATACAACAGTGGTATGAATTTAACATTTTTTTGTGCTTTATATATATATATATTTTCTACATCCTAAATGATATAGGTGTATGTTTTTATAGGTTTGCCTGAATCCATCATTGCAGCTGCATGTTCAAGAAGTGGCCAGAGGGTTCTGCATGTTGATTCGTAAGTTTATCAGTGGTAGCATTTGTTAATTCCTAAATATCTCTATACAAAATTAAAATTTAAATATACATACATATGTGTGTACATATATATGTCCAATATAAACTTTTAAAGTTAGAAAAAATATTAGAATTGTTTAATTTTCACCAAAAACATGTGAAATATATAATGTATGGGTTTTCCTATTATAGTTTGTGAAATAGTGATCTTTCCTTTGAGTATAAACAAAATGTACCATAATTTCATTTTTCACATGAATGATTTTGTTTTTCTAAATGATAAATAATTTTCCACGAGGCTTGGAAACCTCATACTTACCCTTTTTAATCATATATGTATGGGAGGATGTAAACCCTGTGTATGCTGTTGTATTTTAGATGTGGCATTCGATAGTTGAAGAAATCAGCTAATAGAGTATGTGATTTCCTTGAAAAATCTTTACGAGTTTTCTAAAATATGTAGAATTTTGTTTTTTCCCCTTTTTCTTAAATATGGTGATAAAAAGGAAGTAAATGGAAAATTCAACTTTAAGGTAAAGTATAAATCTTTCCATTCCTGCTTCCTTCAGAAAAAAACTCTTAAGTTTCCACCTATCTATTTAATGCTTTTGACCTTTGTATTTTGGTACTTTAATTGTTCATTAAATTGGAGTAGAAAGGGAACATGAAATAATGACTTTATATTTTCTGTTTGATAGTAACAGGTTTTTCAAAATGCCAGAATGCAAAGAGTAACTAGATTTGTTACAGCTTACAGTGCTTTCTCATATATTATCCCATTGTAAGTATGTAGGAATCCAAAAGTGGTATTAGTTCATTTACCCTTTCTAAGTTTATTTTCAAAATATATTAATTCCCCAGTCATTGAATGAAATTTCTAAATTGAATTACTTTCTGTTCTTAAGTCCTGCCCTTGGAATTCTCTTTCACTGTTATATGCACACACACACCCCACAGTGAATCGCTCAGTCGTGTCTGACTCTTTGCAACCATAGCCCACCAGGCTCCTCTGCCCATGGAGGTTCTCCAGGCAAGAATACTAGAGTGGGTTGCCATGCCCTCCTCCAGGGGATCTTCCTGGTTCAGGGCTCAAACCCAGGTCTTTTGCATTGCAGGTGGATTCTTTACCATCTGAGCCACCAGGGAAATCTGTTCCCTGCTGTGTGCATCTGCTGTGTTAATGTCTTAATTCAGTCTTTTTGACATATGGATTCACATGCCAAAAAAGGTGCTGCCTTGAATGCTGAGGTACTAGACCAGTATGCTTTAAAAAGGCTTAATAAGAACATAAATTCAAATTTATTTCTGATAACATTAATTAACCTAAAACTGAAAATAAAAATCTCAAATTTCCCAAAGTTATCTGTTGTGTTCACACTGTAAGTTACTTCCTATATCAGCTTCTTTACACATGTAATTTAATTCCCATCACAGCCAGGTGAGGGTGGTGTTATCCTAATTTAACAAATAGGAAATGTGGAGCATAGTGAGGTTAAGTAATAATTCTAACTTTACCCAGCTAGTGCATGTCTTTTTCTAAAACTTACAATCTTCCCAGAATTAAGAATATTTTATAAATCACATAGGGTTTACTGATTATTTAAAATAAGTTTTGATTAGGAATATAAGAAGTTAAATCTAATTTTGATAAGCATTGAGTCAGAAAGACTTGATAATGTTAAAAACTTATACCTTAATAAATAGTATTTCAAACTGACAGAACTTTTTTCTTCTATTTTAGATCCTCACACTTGATAGCTTTTGAGAGTTTAGATACATCTAGATACTGATTTATATGATGGTTTTCTGCTCTATGCTATGTTTAAATATTTTCTCATTTTTATTCATTTTGGCCATTATGGCACTTCATGTTGTTGTTGCTGTTTGTTGTTCAGTTGCTCAGTCATATCCTACTCTTTGCAACCCCATGGACTGCAGCATACCAGGCTTCCCTGTCCTTCACCATCTCCTGGAGTTTGCTCAAACTCCTGTCCATTGAGTCGGTGATGCCATCCAACTATCTCTGTCATCCTCTTTCCTCCTGCCTTCAATCTTTCCCAGTATAAAGGTCTTCCTAATGAGTTGACTCTTTGCATCAGGTGGCAGGCAGTATTGGAGCTTCAGTTTCATCATCAGTCCTTCTAATGAATATTTAGGATTGATTTCCCTCAGGGTTGATTGGTTTGATCTCCTTGTATCCAAGGGACTCGCGAGAGTCTTCCCCAGCACCACAGTTCAAAATCATCAATTCTTTGGTACTCAGCCTTCTTTATGGTCCAACTCTCACATCCATACATGAATACTGGAAAAACCATAGCTTTGACTATATGGACCTTTGTTGGCAAAGTAGCATCTCTGCTTTTTAATACGCTATCTAGGTTTGTCATAGCTTTTCTTCCAAGGAGCAAGCGTCTTTTAATTTCATGGCTACAGTCATCATCTGCAGTGATTTTGGAGCCTCCAAAAATAAAGTCTCTCACTGTTTCCATGGTTTCCCCATTTATTTGCCATGAAGTGATGGGACTGGATGCCATGATCTTAGTTTTTTGAATGTTGAATTTTAAGCCAGATTTTTCACTCTCCTCTAGCACCTTCATTAAGAGGCTCTTTAGTTCCTCATTGCTGTCTTCCATAAGGTTGCTCTCATCTGCATATCTGAAGTTACTGATATTTTTCTTGGCAATATTGATTCCAGCTTGTGCTTCATCAAGCCTGGCATTTTCCATGATGTGCTCTGCATATAAATTAAATAAGCAAGGTGATAATATATCTCCTTGATGTACCCCTTTGCCAATTTGGAGCCAGTCTGTTGTTCCATGTCCATTTCTAAATACTGCTTCTTGACCTGCATATAGATTTCACAGGAGGCAGATAAGGTTGTCTGGTATTCTCATCTCTTTCAGAATTTTTCAGTTTGTTGTGATCCACACAATCAAAGGCTTTGGCATAGTCAATAAAGCAGAAGTAGATGCTCTTCTGAAATTCTCTTGCTTTTTTGATGATCCAGCAGATGTTGCCAATTTGATCTCTGGTTCCTCTGCCTTTTCTAAAACCAGCTTGAACATCTGGAAGTTCTCAGTTCGTGTACTGTTGAAGCCTAACTTGGAGAATTTTAGCATTACTTTGCTAGCGTATGAAATGAGTGCAGTTTTGTGGTAGTTTGAACATTCTTTGGCATTGCCTTTCTTAGGGATTGGAATGAAAACTGACCTTTTTCAGTCCTATGGCCACTGCTGAGTTTTTCAAATTTGCTGGTGTATTAAATGCAGTACTTTAACAGCATCATCTTTTAGGACTTGAAATAGCTCAGCTGGAATTCCATCACCTCCACTAGCTTTGTTTGTAGAGATGCTCCTAAGGCCCACTTGACTTCGCTTTCCAGGATGTCTGGCTCTAGGTGAATGATCACACCATCATGATTATCTGGGTCTTGAAGGTCTTTTTTTGTATAGTTTTTCTTTGTATTCTTGCCACCTCTTCTTAATAGATTCTGCTTCTGTTAGGTCCATGCCGTTTCTTTCCTTTATTGAGCCCATCTTTCATGAAACGTTCCCTTGGTATCTCTAATTTTCTTGAAGAGATCTCTAGTCCTTCCCATTCTATTGTTTTCCTCTATTTCTTTACATTGATCACTGAGGAAGGCTTTCTTATCTCTGCTTGCTATTCTTTGGAACTCTACAGGGTTTATCTTCCCTTTTCTCCTTTGCCTTTCACTTCATAGGGAAAGGAGAAGATAAATAGAAGATTCATAGGGAAAGATGATTCAGTCTTTCCCTAGTCCTTTTATTTCCTTTTTTTGTTTTAGTTTTCTCCTTTGAGTTTTATTGTGATAAAATTGACATACAGTACTGTGTAAGTGTAAGGTATATAGCATAATGATTTGACTTACATCATGAAATGATTAGCACAATAAGTTCAGTGAGCATTCATCATCTCACATAGGTACAAAATGAAAGAAACAGAAGAAACTTTCCTTGCGATGAACAGTCTTAACTTTCATATATAACATAAGGCAGTGTTAAGTTATATTTGTCATGTTGTAGATTATGTCCCTAGTACTTACAAGTATTAAGGATGTAATATCCCTATTGAACCTTTTGACTGCCTTCATACAGTACCCCCTCCCACACCTGCCCCACCTCCAGCCTCTGGCACCAGAAATCTGATACCTTTTTTTTCCTATGCCTAGTCCTTTTATTTGTGCCTTACATCTACAATAGTACCATATATCCCTGTTCCATGTACATAGCTTCCCATACTTTATATATATAAAAAACCCTTTAAATTGTAGTTTTAAAAAAAAGTAGCATAAAACTTGCCATCTTAACTATTTCTAAGCGTATACAATTGAATAGTGTTGCATATATTCCTAATTGTTGCATAGCAGATCTTCAGAACTCTTTTGATGTTACAAACCTGAAATACTATGCCCGTTAAACAATAACTCCTCATTNTGCTGATAGACCCAAATTCTTAAATTTAAATTAACCATCACATTTAAGAGCAATTTCCTGGCATTCTGTGTTCTTCAACTCAAGGGTTTTGTCCTGACTGAGTACATACTTCTACTCTGGTGAATGAGCAGTAATAGATGCACTTTGGGTGAAATAAAGCAATAATGAACCAGGATTTACTATTTGAGCCAAAAATGTAGGCAAAATCACAATATATAAATGAAGCAGTTGATTGATATAGTGAAAGTATGTGTATATGTAGATATATATGTATAGGCTTCCCAAGTGGTGCTAATGGTAGACATGAGACAAGGAGTTCGATCCCTGAGTTGGGAAAATCCCCTGGAGGAGGGCACAGCAACCCACTCCAATATTCTTGGCTGGAGATTCCCCATGGAAACAGGAGCCTGGCAGGCTACAGTATGTAGAGTTGCGTAGAGTCAGACCACTGAAATGACTTAGTACACATGCACACAGATACCTCATATAATGAGAATTAGATATTATTTGTCTTTTTGTAACTGGCTTATTTCATACAGTATAGTGTCTTCAAGGCTCATCTATTTTGTATCATGTGTTAGAATTTCCTTCCTTTTTAAGATTGAATAATATTCCATTGTATGTTTACCCAGTACAACGTATTCATTCATCTGTTGATAAACGCTTGACTCACTTTCACCTCTGGCACATAGTAGATAATGCTGCTGTGAACAAGAATGTGCAAATATATCTTCAAGATTCTGCATTTAGTTCTTTTGGATATATACCCAGAATTGGGATTACTAGATCATATAGTAATTCTATTTTTAAGTTTTTTGAGAAACCGCCATACTATTTTTGATAGCAATGGAAACTTAAAATTCTTACTATTACTTTTTCCTTTTTTCTGTTTCTCACTGCTCTGTCTTGGTAGAGATCTGTCTATATTATTAGTCTTTTCAAAGAACCAGGTTTTGCTTTGTTGTAATCTTCTATGGTATCTTTGTTTTCTATCTGATTAATATCTATGCTTATCTTTATTGTTTCCATCCTTCTTTCTTTGGCTTGAGATTAGTCTTGTCCTTTTTCTAACTTCTAGAATTGAATTATTAATTCTTTGTATTTTAGCTTTATGGTTAGTGTGTTTATGATTTTAGCTCCCTCTTAGGATCACATTAGCTATCTTGTATAAGTTTTAAGTCTTATAGCCATTATGATCTCTTGTTTGATCCATTAGTTATTTAGAAATATGTTTTTAGATTTCTAGATACATTTTTTATTTCAGTATCTTACTGAATTTATAATTTTGAACATTCGTGACAAAACAGGGAAGTGAGAAAGTAAAGTTCTAATGTGCCTATTCATACTTCCTGCCTGCAACCCGCTGTTACCTTTTTATGTGTCCTACAATATGCTTGCCAGAAAAAGGATGAGGAAAAGATATTCAAGTTTTTATCATGTTTAAATTTTTTTCAGTATAGAAAAAATTCAGGATACTGAGTAGTTCCAGCACTATCGATTCCTCATTTTGTCTTTCTATGTATGAATCCACCTCCTTCCTCTACTTCCCCTATTTCTAGCCTCAGCAACTTGAGTTTTAGCTGTATAATTTTGTCATTTTGAGGATGAAACTGTACAGTGTGCATTTTGGCTTTGGCTTTTTTCACTCAGCATAATTCATCAAAGTTGTTACTTGGAGATTTATCAATAGTTTTTTTCCCCTTTTTTATTACTGAGTAGTATTCTGTATGCATCATAGTTTGTTTAACCATTCACCTGTTGAATGGCATTTAAAGTGATTTCTAGTTTTTGGCTCTGATAGAATTGTTGTGTTAACATTCATCTATAAGTCTTTGTGTGCGTGAACTTATGTTTTTATTTTTCTGGGATAAATGCTCAGCAGTTCACTTGGTGGGTCATATGGTAATGGCATGTTTATTTTAGTTTATTAAGAAATGCAGTCTAGTTTTCAGAGTGCCTATACCATTTTACAGTCCCACTAGCAATGTATGAGGGTTCCAGTTTCTCTGTTATCTTTGACAGCATTTGTTGTTGTTAACTCTCTTTGGTGGGGGAGTGAGGAGGGTTCAATTCTGGTTAGTGTGTAGTGATGTCTCATTGGGGTTTTACTTCATACTTCCCTATTGTCTAATGATGTTGGCCAGTTTTCAGGTGCTTATATGGTATCTGTGTATTCTCTTTGATAAAATGTCTTAATGTCTTTAGACTGTTTTCAAGTTGGATTGTTTTACTGTTGAGTTTTGAGAGTTCTTCATACATTTCTTACCAAATATAATTTTTAATTATTCTTTTTTGAATAATCAATTTCTAATTTAATTACATTAATGTCAGATAATTAGCTCTGCATGATTTCAGTTATTTAGTATTTTTGAGAATTGCTTTATGGTTTATAACTATATGACTCCATGTGGCTTAAAAGTTTTTTTTATGTTTTAGTATACTTTGTTTAAAGGAAAAATTGTATATTTTTAGAATGTTTTTATGACTAAATTTAATGTAGAAATAAAACTAAAAAGGAAAACTTTTGCTGATTGGATATGAAGATCCATCTCATTAGATCAAACTTGTTAATTTTGTTGGTTCAGAATATCTGTTATCTGATTGCTCTATTAATTGGGAGGTGTTTATTAGAAATCACTTTTACTGAGTGTGGCATTCTTATTTTTCTTTATAATTCTATTAATTTTTGCTTTATGTATTCTTGAGTATTCATAAAAGCATGTAGATTTAGAATTGACGATATCCTTATGTAGTTTACCTTATGTTTTCCCCCCTGCTAATGCCTTTTGCCTTAAAGTTTGTTTTTTATATTACACAGCAATGTCAAGTTTCCTTGTTTTTCCCCCCAAGATTTCTTCTCTGCCCTTTTATTTCAGTCTTTCTGCATCTTAATATGTATGCATCTCACAAATAGCATATAAATAGATTTTACTTTTGGAGAAGGCAGTTGCACCCCACTCCAGTACTCTTGCCTGGAAAATCCCATGGACGGGGGAGCCTGGTAGGACATGACTGAAGCAACATAGCAGCGGCAGCAGCAGCAGCAGATTTTACTTATTACTTCAATCTGGAAATCTGTTTTTTAACTGAATTTAGTATATTTATCATGATTTACTAACATTTGAATGCATTTCTACTATCTTATTTGTGTGTTATCTTTACCATTCCTTTTTTTTCTTCTCTTAGCTTTCTGCCTTGTATTGAGTAGAGGTATATTTGTACTTTTTCCCTTCTCACAACTGGGTTAGAATTACAGATTAAATTTCTCTTCCTTTTGTCTAGAATATGCTTAAACTTTTGGCATATATATTCAAATTAAACTTTCAGAATCATCAAAGTACTTACTCTTTTCAAGCATTACAGCGACCACCCCTCTCATATTTATTGCTGCCTAGCATTTTGGTAATACTTTGACCTTGTATTTTTTTAATTAATGGTTGATGGGCTTCCCTGGTGTCTCAGATGGTAAAGAATCTGCCTGCAATGTAGGAGACCCAGGTTTGATCCCTGGATTGGGAAGATCTCTTGAGAAGGGAATGGCTATCCACTCCAGTATTCTTGTCTGGAGAATCCCACATGGACAGAGAGGTCTGCTGGGCTACACTCCATGGGTTCACAAAGAGTCAGACACAATTGAGTGACTAACACTTCATTTTATTTTTTGTACTTAATACTTCTTTGGATATGCCCTTGTGTTTATCAGTCTTTTTTTTTNCCTGGAGAATTCCACAGACACAGGAGCCTGCTGGGCTACACTCCATGGGTTCACAAAGAGTCAGACACAATTGAGTGACTAACACTTCATTTTATTTTTTGTACTTAATACTTCTTTGGATATGCCCTTGTGTTTATCAGTCTTTTTTTTTTTTTTCTTTGCTTACTCTTCATTTTGGAGACAGTATCCTGCTTCCTTAAGTTCTTTCAACCCGATTGTTAGTATTAAGCTCTGTCTTTGTCTGTTAATGCCTTTGTTTCACTCTCAATCTCAAATTATAGTTTAGTTGATTCTGTGATTACACACTGAAGGTAATTTTCTTCAGACTTTGTCCTTTAGCTTCTTTTGTTGTTGTTGAGAAATGTCATTCTTTGTTAGATGAATTCTCTTTTTTTTCTGATTAATATTCTTGTTTGTCCTTATAGTTGTATAGTAATTTGTTGAGGTATGGTTTTTATTTCTATTTATACTTGTTCAAAAATTGTTTTGTTTCTTGAAATCAGATGATTTATGCCTTTTGTTGGTGGGAAAACACACTCAACTGTTTCTTCAAACATTATCTTTCTCATATTCTTTCTTTTAGAAATTCTCCTATGTACTGTATCTTCTCATTGTATCCTTTAGGCCTTTTAAGGGCTTCCCTTGTGGCTCAGCTTGTAAAGAATCCGTCTGCAATGTGGGAGGACCTGGCTTTGATCCCTGGGTTGGGAAGATCTTCTGGAGAAGGGAAAGACCTTTTAATATCGCATTCATATTTTTCATCTTTTTACCTTTTGATGCTACATTCTGAGTAGTTTCCGCAGCTTTATCTTCTTGTTCTGGGGTTACCAACTATGGCCCACAGGTTAGCCACTTGTTTTTATTTATTTATTTTTGGTTGTGCTGTGTTGCAGTGCATGGGCTTCTCATTACAGTGGTTTCTCTTGTTGCAGAGCATTGGGGTCTAGACACACGGGCTCCGTAGTTATGGCTCATGGACTTAGTTGCCCCATGGCATGTGGCATCCTCCCAGAACAGGGATCGTACCTGTGTCCCCTGCATTGGCAGATGAATTCCCATCCACTAATAACACCAGAGAATTCTCCACTTGTTTTTTAAAATAAAGTCTTATTGGAATACAACCATGATTATATACTTAACACCTGTTTACATAGTGACATATTGACTGTGGCTGCTTTTACACTACAAAGGCAGAGTTAAGTATCTTCAACAACAACTTTGTCATCTGCAAAGCCTAGCCTAAAAATTTACTATCTGGCCCTTTATAGAAAATGTTTGCAGACCCCTAGTTCATGAGTTCTATTTTGCTGTTATTGTTTAGTTGCTAAAGCATGTCCCACTCTTTTGCAACTGCATGGACTGTAGGCCACCAGGCTCCTCTGTCCATGGGATTATCCCATCAAGAATATTGGAGTTGGTTGCTATTTCCTCCTCTAGGGGATCTTCCTGACCCAGGGATCAAACTTGAATAACCCATATCTCCTGCACTGCAGGTGGATTCTTTACTACGGAGCCACCAGGGAATCCCAGTTTTGTGTTGTGTGTGTGCTCAGTTACTCAGTCATGTCCAACTCTTTGTGACCCCATAGACTGTAGCTCGCTAGGCTTCTCTGTCCATGGAATTTTCCAGGTAAGAATACTGGAGCAAGTTGCCATTTCCTACTCCAGGGGATCTTCCTGACCCACGTCTCTTGTGTCTCCTTAATTGACACTTGCCACCTGGAATGCCCAATTCTGTCTTGAAATATGTCTAATTTTTTATTTAACCGAGCTATTATTTTCTTAAATGACTTTCATTTCTAGGAGTCCCATTGAGTACTTTTTTAAAAGCTGTCATGTTCTTCCCGTGTGTTTCAATTCATTTTTTTAAAGCATGTGAAGTTTTATGTGAAGTTCTTTGAGGCTTAATAGTCCTGTTTGTCATTTTCTATCTTCAGGGTCAGTACTTTTTCTTCTATTTCCCTAAAATGTTTTTCCAGATTTTTTTTAGTGGCGCTTTATCTGTGGGAATGCTCTTGTGACCTGGCTGATGGGATATATTCCTACTAAGTGGTTTTGCATTTTCTTTTGCCTGGTCACCTGGTGCTATTACTGACTATATGAGTTTCCTGTTGCCCCTGTAACAAAGTGTCAAATATGTAGTAGCTTGCTGCTGTTGCTCTTTGTCACTAAGTCATGTCCAACTCTTTGTGACTCCATGGACTATAGTCCACCAGGCTCCTCTGTCCATGGAGTTTCCTAGGCAAGAATAGTGGAGTGGGTTGCTATTTCCTTCTCCAGGGGATCTTCCTAATCCAGAAATCTCCCAGCATCTTCTTTATCTCTTGAATTGTCTGGTGGATTCTTTACCACTACACCACCTGGGATACCCCATGCAGTATCGTATCACAACACAAAATTTATTCTTTTACAGTTCTGCAGGTCAGAAGTATGAAATGAGTTTTATGGGTCTGAAATCAGGTCACAGGTAGGCAGTGTTTCATTCCTTTTGGAGGATTCAGGGGAGCATCTGTTTCCTTATCTTTTTCAGCTTCCAGAGGACACCTGCATTCCTTGGCCCTTGCTCTGTCTTCAAGAGCCTCAGGTCAACCTCTGTCATGCCATCTTGTTTTTCTGCTTTTGACCTTGCTTCCCCCGTAAGGAACCTTCTGTTTACACTGAGGCCTACATGGATAATGTAGGATATTTCTCCTACTTAATGATACTTAATTTACATGTTAGCAAAGTCACTTTTGCCATATAAGATGGCAAATAAATAAGCTGTTATTCACAGCTTCTGGGGATTCGGCATATAAACTGTCATTCACAGCTTCTGGGGATTTGGATATGGACATCTTTGGGGAATAATGGTTCCCTATTATTCTGTCTACTGCACTGGCTCAAAGCAATTTGCATGTTAATTTCTCAGCTTGATGATTCTTGGTTTATGTGAGTAGTATGCATTAAAACATCATAGTCACCTGTGGTTCAAATTTGCAACTGTAAAGTCTCAGAGAAATTTTCCCTGCCACCTGCTTCAGCAATATTCCGTCATATACTCTAGAAGTATACAGTATACTCTTATATCTTTATGCCTTTTTTTCATGCTGGCCTCTATTCTATGTGAATAGAGTACTCCTCCTTTAGGACATAGCTAGTATACCACTTTCTAGTGATGTCTTCCTTGAGAATCCCAGTAGTATTAATTTTTCTGTTTGTCTGTACTTTCAAATATTCTGTATATCCTTGTAATATTTTCCATACATTATTATTATTTACAAATCTGTTGGCCCTGTTAGACTCTAGAAATTAGGGATCAAGTCTTAGTCATCTTTATATCCTCAGTGCTTGAGAGGTCTGGAATATAGCAGTTCTTAAATATTTGATAAATATTATATATGCCAAGCCACTGTTTTAGTGACGGGAATTTAGAGTTACCTCATACATACTTAGTGCAACAATAGTCCTTGCTGATCTACAGGAAGTAGATTCACAGTAGTTTGTAAGAGAGTCATCTGTTGATGAGAAAGAGGTTTGCCTATAGTCAAACAAGCAGATGGCTGGGGCAAAACTCAGATCTCATTCCTGTTCTAGCATTCTTCAAAATATACCACACTGTCTTTGTTATTGACGTACCTATATATATTTATTAAAAATAAATTAGCTGAATTATTCTAATTATAATTTAAGACAGTAGAAATCACTGCCTTGCATTTTTGCTTATTTCTCAATTAAGTTCTACTGTTGAATAGATTAGAATCATGCTTTTCAAACTGTAGTGGTGTTCTGGCACTTTAGGTGGTGGTGGCATATGAAGTCAAGGAATAGACAGTGGAGCATCTTCCTCTTGTATAAATTTTATAAACATTATAATGCATTAAAGTATTAAGATTTTTTGAACAAATTTTAGATTTGTGGTTAAGTTGCAAAATTAGTACAGAGAGTTTCTCTATACACATTATTTAGCTCCCTGTAATTTCTATAGCCATAGTACCATTGTCAAAACTTAGAAATTAATATTGGTGAATACTAACCACTAAACTGTAGACCTAGTTTGAATTTCACTAGGTTTTTTTTGAGTAATGTTATTTTTCTGCTTCAGGATCTAGTCCAGGATCCCACTTTGCTTTTAGTCGTTAATAGTCTCAAATTGTCTCCCCCAAGATATACTGTTTGCCTAATGGTAATTTTCTATTTTCTTCTTCCTATCTTCATTTATTTATTACATTTGTTCTATAAATAAGAACTGTTTCTTCTTTCTCATTTATTTATTAAATTATATATGTATAACTGTGGGTTAATGGATATTTTATTCTCTAGGTTATAATCTCATGTTGCCATTGTTTATTTTGTTGCTCCAGCTTTGGTCATTGTGAGTTCCTTTCAGTTGGTTCCTGTGTCATTGTGAAATACCAATCCTTGTTTGAGCACTTCCTTACTTTCTGACACTGCAAAATGCTCCAGGCTCATCTTGTGTTTTCCATGCTCTAGGCCTAGAAACAATCACTTATCCATGAGCCCTCTCTGTGTATTTGAGAATGAGATTTAGAAACAAAGCTCAGAGTACTAGATGTCATTCTTACTGGAGTGTTACGATTTCTAGGCTCTTTCAGTGGACAGAGCTGGTTAATATATTAATGTATATTAAGCCATTCATACATACACATCTTTATTTCTGTGTCTGTCTACCTGTGCATGCTAAGTAGCTTCAGTCGTGTCTGACTTTGCTACTCTATGGACTGTAGCCCACCAGTCTCCTGTCTCCATGAGGATTCTCCAGGCAAGAATACTGGAGTTGGTTGCCATTACATATAATATGTTATAATACATATATATATTTAAATACATTTATACTTTCCATTGAATGGAGAGCATTTAAAAATATTACTTAAAATGGTTATATAATAGAGTAAGATATAAAATGTACCAGAGTTTTTAAAGATGACATGAAAATTCAGCAGTGTGCTTATGTAGGACTACTCTAAGCTATCTCCTGATTTCCCTTAGCATAAACTTTCTCTTAAGCCATGACAGCTGTTTCAAAAGAAATTTCAAGAAGTCTCATGTTACATATTTTATCTGCTCTCAGATGCTTGGTACACAGGTGCTTAGTAAATAATTTTTGGGTAAATGACTCAATATGAGAATGTATGAATGTGAAGAGGTCAGGAACATGGTCAGCGTTTGTAATCTAGCCATCTTGCTGGATGTGTATCATTGACTATATAGGAGATTGGAGATAAAGTAAATTAACCCTTGCAATTCAACAATAACAAACATATCCTACCACATATTCTACCATCATGTCAGCATGTTAAGGACCTTGTCTTTGTATCCTGAACAACATCTTTGTGTAGACACTGCATAAATGCTATTTTTTGATTATTTAGGGTTTAGGACAGCTTACTTTTCATTTCTTGAAAGAATAGGATAAGAAAGTTTCTACAGAACATGTTTATTTTGCAGTTTTCACATCTTCAATTTTTTGGAAAGATTTTTCCAGTGATGGAGAATGAAAGTTACTGTTACTTTTCTTTAATGTTTAAAACAATCTAAGTTATGTAATATGATACACTGAGGATCATACTATAGACAGGGGTGCATAAACTATGGTCCCCAGGCCAGCTGCCTGTCTTTGTGAATAAAGTTGTATTGGAACACAGACATGCCCATTCACTTATGTATTGTCTATGTCTGCCTTTGTTATCCAGTGGCAGAGGTGAGTGGTTGTGATGGAAACCCAATGGCCTGGAAAACCTAAAATATTTACTGTAAACCCCTTTAAAGAAAAAGTTTGCAGGCCGCCTCCCTGCTATAGAGAATATTTTTAGTCTATATAAATATATACTTTAACTGTTCTGTTCAATAGCTAAATTCTATATTAAGTGAAAATGGCAAAGATAGGATCAGACAAGAAATAATGATTTATATTTTAAAATTCATTGAAATCCTGTGTTTACTTTTTTTTATTACAAAGGCACTATGTATACAGTGTATCATGAAAGCAAAAATACAAAAGCACTTGTAATAACTGCTGTCACTTGTTATTTTATATTTGCCATAAACATTAATTATGACATTTTTCTAAGCCATGCTACATTGGTTAGAATGAAAGAATAAGGGGCTATAATAAAGAGACCCAAAAACCACTGGCTTGAAAAATCATCCCCTGAGGTATTCCTTGCTTGCATGGTCTAAACAGGGTTGCAGGTTTGCCCAGGTTTCACTTTGTAGAAAGTGAAACTTTCTTTTCACTTTTAAGGCTTGGAATGGCATATATCACATTTGTTCCTATTCCCTGGACACACATCTACATTCCCTTGGACATCTACATATAGTTATAGAGTTATATGGAGGCATGAAATTCATCTCTAGTTTGAGGGCCACATGTCTACTCCCAGCTAGGGGCAGGAGGGGAGATTTTGGTGAACAGGTCGTAGCTTCTGTAGTTTTCTTACAGAAGATGTATGTTTAAAAACAATTGAAGTATAGTTAAGGTACAGTATTACATGTTACAGGTATACAGTATGGTGACTTGCCATTTTTGAGGTATACTCCACTTACAGGTATTATAAAATATTGGCTATATCCCCTGTGTTGTATAATATGTTTTTGTAGTTTATTTTATACATAATAGTTTGTATCTCTTAATCTCCTACCTCTATATTGCCCCTTCCCACTTTCCTCTCCCACTGGTAACCACTAGTTTGTTCTCTATATCTGTGAGTCTTTTTTATATTCATTAGTTTGTCATATTTTTTAGATTTCACATATAAAGTGATACAGTATTTGTCTTTCTTAGTCTGACTTATTCCACTTAGCATAATACCCTCCCAAGTCTATCTATGTCTATGTTGTTACAAATGGCAACGATTCATTCTTTTTTCTGGCTAAGTAATAATTCCATTAAAAACACACACACATACACATGGACATGTGTGCATGCCACATCTTCCTTACCCATTCATCTGTTGATGGCTACTTGGGTTGTTTCCCTAACTTGGCAATTGTAAATAATGCTGTTGTAAGTATTAGGGTGCATGTATCTTTAGAATTAGTGTTTTTGGTTTTTTTTGGATATATACCTAGGAGTGGAATTTATGGGTCATGAAGTATTTCTCTCTCTCTCTCTCTTTTTTTTTAAATTATTTTTTACTGAAGGATAACTGCTTTACAGAATTTCGCTGTTTTCTGTCAAACTTCAGCATGAATCAGCCATAGGTATATATATATCCCCTCCCTTTTGAACCTTCCTCCCATCTCCCTCCCCATCCAACCCCTCTACGTTGATAAAGAGCCCCTGTTTGAGTTTCCTGAGCCATCCCAGCAATTCCCATTGGCTCTCTATTTTACATATGGTAATGTAAGTTTCCATGTTACTCTTTCCATATGTCTCATCCTCTCCTGCCCTCTCTCCATGTTCATAAGTCTATTCTCTATGTCTGTTTCTCCATTGTTGCCCTGTAAATAAATTCTTCAGTACCATTTTTCTAGATTCCATTAGGCGTTAGAATATGATATTTATCTTTCTCTTTTTGACTCACTTCATTCCGTATAATAGGTTCTAGATTCATCCACCTTATCAGAACTGACTCAAATGTGTTCCTTTTTATGACTGAGTAATATTCCATTGTGTATATATACACCACAATTTCTTTATCCATTCATCTGTCGATGGACATCTAGGTTGCTTCCATGTTCTGTCTGTTGTAAATAGTGCTGCAATGAACAATGGGATACATGTGTCTCTTTCAGTTTTGGTTTCCTTAGGGTGTATGCCTAGGAGTGGGATTGCTGGGTCATATGGTGGTTTTATTCCTAGTTTTTAAAGGAATCTCCATACCGTCTTTCATAACGGTTGTATCAATTTACATTCCCACCAACAGTGCAAGAGTGTTCCCTTTTCTCCACACCCTCTCCAGCGTTTGTTTGTAGACTGTTTGATGGATGGCCATTCTGACTGGTGCGAGGTGATTTAGTTGTAGTTTTGATTTGCATTTCTCTAATAATGAGTGATGTTGAACATCTTTTCATGTGTTTGTGAGCCATCTGTATATTTTCTTCGGAGAAATGTCTGTTTAGGGCTTTTTCCAACTTTTTGACTGGGTTGTTTGTTTTTCTGGTATTGAGTTGTGTGAGCTGCTTGTATATTTTGGAAGTGAATCCTTTGTTAGTTGTTTTATTTGCTATTATTTTCTCCCGTTCTGAGGGTTGTCTTTTCACCTTGCTTATAGTTTCCTTTGCTTTTCAAAAGCTTTTAAGTTTAATCAGGTCTCACTTGTTTACTTTTGTTTTTATTTCCATTACTCTAGGACGTGGGTCATAGAGGATCTTGCTTTCACTTATGTCATCAAGTGTTCTGCCTATGTTTTCCTCTAAGAGTTTTATAGTTTCTGGTCTTACATTTTGGTCTTTAATCTATTTTGAGTTCATCTTTGTGTATTGTGTTAGGAAGTGTTTTAATTTCATTCTTTTACATGTAGCTGTCCAGTTTTCTGAGCACCATTTATTGAAGAGGCTGTCTTTGCCCCATTGTATATTCTTGCCTCCTTTGTAAAAAATAAGGTACCCATAGGTGCATGGCTATATTTCTGGGCTTTCTATCTTATTCCATTGGTCTATATTTCTGTTTTTGTGCCAGTAACATACTGTCTTCATGACTGTAGCTTTGTAGTATAATCTGAAGTCAGGAAGGTTGATTCCTCCAGCTGCATTCTTCTTTCTTGAGATTGCTTTGGCTATTTGGGGACTTTTGTGTTTCCATATGAATTGTGAACTTCTTTGTTCTAGTTCTGTGAAAAATGCAATTGTAATTTGATAGGAATCTCATTGAACTGGTAGATTGCATTGGGTAGTACAGTCATTTTTACAATGTTGATTCTTCCTGCCCAGCAAAATGGAATATTTCTTCATCTGTTTAAGTCATCTTTGATTTCTTTCATTAGTGTCTTATACTTTTCTATGTACAGTTTTTTGTCTCCTTAGGTAAGTTTATTCCTAGATATTTTAAACTTTTTGTTGCAGTGGAGAATTGGATTGATTCCTTAATTTTTCTTTCTGATTTTTCATTGTTAGTATATAGAAATGCACATGATTTCTGTGTATTGATTTTGTATCCTGCAACTTTGCTAAATTCACTCTTTAGCTCTTGTAATTTTCTGATACTGTCTTTAGGGCTTTCTATGTACAGTATTATGTAACCTGCAAACAGTGAGAGCTTTATTTCTTCTTTTCTGATCTGAATTCATTTTACTGTTTTTTCTTCTCCGATTGCTATAGTTAGGACTTTCAGAACTATGTTGAATAATAGTGGTTAAAATGGACATCCTTGTCTTGTTCCTGATCTTAGGTGGAATGCTTTCAATTTTTCACTATTGAGAATAATGTTTGCTATAGGTTTATCATATATGGCCATTACTGTGTTGAGCTAGGTTCCTTTTATGCCCATTTTTAAATGTGCATAAATTATTTTAACCATAAGGAATTTTAATTTATTTTAATCATAAACAGGTGCTGAATTTTGTCAAAAGCTTTTTCTGCATCTGTTGAGATTATCATCTGGTTTTGATCTTTCATTTTGTTAATATGGTGTATCACATTGATTGATTGGCATGTATTGGAGAATCCTCGCATTCCTGGAATAAACCCAACTTGATCATGGTTTATGAGCTTTTAGATGTATTGCTGAATTCTGTTTGCTAAAATTTTGTTGAAGATTTTTGCATCTGGGTTCATCAGAGGTATTGGGCTGTAGTTTTCTTTTTTTGTGTGTTGTCTTTGGTTTTGGTATCAGAGTGATGGTGGCCTTGTAGAATGAGTTTGGAAGTGTTCCTTCCTCTGCCATTTTTGGAAAGAATTTTAGAAGGATAGTTGTTAGCTCTTCTATTTCTTCTGGAGAAATAACTAGCTCTTCTATTTCTCCAGTTATTCTGGAGAAATAACTTCAGAAAGAATGAAGAGACGGAGCCAAAGCAACAATATCACCTAGGTATGGATGTGACTGATGATGGAAGTGAAGTCTGATGCTGTAAAGAGCAATATTGCGTAGGAGCCTGGAATGTCAATGAATCAAGGCAAACTGGAAGTGGTCAAACAGGAGATGGCAAGAGTGAACATTGACATTTTAGGAATCAGCGAACTCAAATGGACTGGAATGGGTGAATTTAACTCAGATGACCATTGTTTCTATTACTGTGGGGAAGAATCCCTTAGAAGAAATGGAGTAGCCATTATAGTGAACAAAAGAGTCTGAAATGCAGTACTTGGATGCAGACTCAAAAATAACAGAATGATCTCTGTTTCCAAGGCAAATCATTCAATATTACAGTAAGCCACGTCTATGTCCCGACCAGTAATGCTGAAGAAGCTGAAGTTGAATGGTTCTATGAAGACCTATAAGACCTTCTAGAACTATATCCCCAAAAGATGTCCTTTTCATTATAGGGGAACACAAAAGTAGGAAGTCAAGTATACCTTGAATAACAGGCAAATTTGGCCTCGGAGTGCAGAATGAAGCACAGCAAAGGCTAGTAGAGTTTTGCCAAGAGAATGCACTGGTCATAGCAAACACCCTCTTCCAACAACACAAGAGAAGACTCTACACATGGACACCACCAGATAGTCAATACCAAAACCAGATTGATTATAGTCTTTGCAGCCAAAGATGGAGAAGCTCTGAACAGTCAGGAAAGCAAGACTGGGAGCTCACTGTGGCTCAGATCATGAGCTCCTTATTGCCAAATTCAGAGTTAAATTCAAGAAATTAGGGAAAACCACTGGACCATTCAGGTATGACCTGAATCAAATACCTTACAATTATACAGTAGAAGTGAGAAATAGATTCAAGGGATTAGATCTGATAGACACAGTGATTGAAGAACTGTGGACAGAGACTTGTGATATTGTACAGGAAGCAGTTATCAAGACCATCCCCAAGAAAAAAGAGAGGGATGGGTAGGAAAGTGAAAATATTGGCTTAAAACTCAACATTCGGAAAACTAAGATCATGGAATCAGGTCCCACCACTTCATGGCAAATAGATGGAGAAACAGTAGAAGCAGTGACAGACTTTATTTTGGGGGCTTCAAAATCTTTGCAGATGGTGACTTCAGCCATGAAATTTGAAGAAAAGTCATGACCAACCTAGACAGAATATTATAAGGCAGAGACATTACCAATAAAGGTCTGTCTAGTCAAAGCTATGGTATTTCCAGTAGTCATGTATGGATGTGAGAGTTGGACCATAAAGAAAGCTGAGCGCTGAAAAATTGATGATTTTGAACTATGGTGTTGGAGAAGACTCTTGAGAGTCCCTTGGACTGCACGGAGATCCAACTTGTCCATCTTAGAGGGAATCAGTCCTGAATATTCATTGGAAGGACTGATGTTGAAGCTGAAACTCCAATACTTTGGCCACCTGATGCAAAGAGCTGAGTCACTGGAAATAACCCTGATGCTGGGAAAGAAAGATGGCAGGAGGAGAAAGAGACAACTGAGAGTGAGATGGTTGGATGGCATTACCGACTAAATGGACATGAGTTTGAGTAAACTTAGGGAGGCCTGGCATGGTGCAGTCCATGGGCTCGCAAGAGCTGGACACGACTGAGCGACTGAACTGAACTGAACTAAACTTCTCTAACTGTCTGATAATTTTCCTGTGAAGCCGTCTGGTCCTGGGTTTTTGTTTTTTTGGGAGATTTTGATCACCGCTTCAATTTCAGTACTTGTAATTGGGTTGTTCATAATATATATTTCTTCCTGGTTCAGTCTTGGAAGGTTGAAGTTTTCTAAGAATCTGTCCATTTCTTCCAGGTTATCCATTGTATTACCATATAGTTGTTCATAATAGTCTCTTATAATCCTTTGCATTTCTGCATTGTCTGTTGTAACCTCTCCTTTTTTCATTTCTAATTTTCTTGAGTTTATTCTTCTCTCTTTTCTTGATAAGTCTGGCTAAAGGTTTGTCAATTTTGTTTATCTTCTGAAAGAACCAACTTTTAGTTTTATTTATCTCTACTATTGTTTCTTTCATTTCCTTTTCATTTATTTCAGCTTGGATCTTTATGATTTCTTTCCTTCTAATTTTTTTTTTTGTGTGTGTGTGTTTTTGTTCTTCTGTTTCCAATTGTTTTAGGTGTGAAGTTAGGTTGTCTGTTCGATGTTTTTCTTGTTTCTTGAGGTAGGATTGTATTGCTATAAACTTCTCTCTCAGAACTGCTTTAGCTGCATCCCATAGATTTTTGAGTTGTTGTGTTTTCGTTGTCATTTGTTTCTAGGAATTTTGTGATTTCCCTTTTGATTTGTTCAGTAACCTGTTGGTTATTTAGAAATGTGTTGTTTGATCTCATTGTGTTTGTGTTTTATAGTTTTTTTTTTTTTTTGTAATTGATACCTAGTCTCATAGCATTGTGGTCAGAGGAGATGCCTGATACAATTTCAATTTTTTTAAATTTACTGAGGTTTGATTTGTGACCCAAGATGTGGTCTATCCTGGAGAATGTTCCATGTGCACTTGAGAGGAAGGTGTATTCTGCATTTGGATGGAATGTCCTGAAGATATCAAAGAGATNCATGCTGGATACAATTTCAGTTTTCTTAAATATACTGAGGTTTGATTTGTGACCCAAGATGCAGTCTGTTCTGGAGCATGTTCCATGTGCACTTGAAAAGAAAGTGTATTCTGCATTTGGATGGAATGTCCTGAAGATATCAATTGGATCCATCTCATCTAATGTGTTGTTTAAAACTTGTGTTTCTATATTAATTTTCTGTTTTGATAATCTGTCCATTAATGTGAATGTGGTGTTAAAAGTCTCCTACTATTATTGTGTTACTGTCAGTTTCTCCTTTTATATCTATTAGTATTTGTCTTCTGTATTGTGGTGCTCCTATGTTATGTATATAGATATTTACAATTGTTATATCTTCCTCTTGGATTGATCCCTTGATCATTATGTAGTGTCATTTCTTATCTCTTGTAATCTTCTTTATTTTAAGGTCTATTTTGTCTGATAGGAGGATTGCTACTCTAGGTTTCTTTTGCTTCCCATTTGCACCCATCCTCTCAATTTCAGTCTATATTTGTCTTTGGGTCTGAAGTGGGTTTCTTGTAGGTAGCATATACATGGGTCTTGTTTTTGTCTCCATTCAGCCAGTCCGTGTCTTTTGGTTGGAGCGTTTAATCCACTTACATATAAAGTAATTATTGACATATATGTTACTATTGCCATTTTCTCAATTGTTTGGGGTTGATCTTTTTCTTCTCTTGTATTTCTTGACTATATAAGTCACTTTAACATTTGTTGTGAAGCTGGTTTGGTGGTACTAAATTCTCTTAACTTTTGCTTGTCTGAAAACCTTTTTATTTCTCCATCAGTTTTGAATGAGATCCTTGTCAGGTACAGTAATCTTGGTTGTAGATTTTTCCCTTTCAGTACTTCATATATATCCTGCTGTTCCCTTCTGGCCTGTAGAGTTTCTGCTGAAAGATCAGCTGTTAAGTGTATGGGGTTTCTCTTGTATGTTACTTGCTGCTTCTCCTTTGTATTCTTTCTTTGTGTTTAGTCTTTGTTAGTTTGATTAGTATGTGTCTTGTTATGTGTCTCCTTGGGTTTATCCTGTATGGGACTCTTTGTGCCTCTTGGACTTGATTAACTATTTTCTTTTCCATGTTGAGGAAATTTCTAACTATAATCTATTCAAAATTTTCTCATACCGTTTTTCTCTTCTCCTTCTGGGACCCCTATAATTTCCCCCATAGTTTGAATGTCAGTGCATTTGATATTGTCTCAGAGGGGTCTGAGACTGTCCTCAGTTATTTTCATTCCTTTTATTATATTCTGCTCTTCAGAAGTTATTTCCACCATTTTATCATCAAGCTCACTGAATCGTTCTTCTGCTTCAGATATTCTGCTATTGATTTCTTCTAGAGTATATTTAATTTCAGTAATTCTGTTGTTTGTGTCTGTATGTTTATTCTTTAATTCTTCTAGGTCTTTGTTAATTGATTCCTGTATTTTCTCCATTTTGTTTTCAGCATTTTTGATCATCTTTACTATCATTATTCTGAATTATTTTTCAGGTACTTTGCCTATTTCCTCTTCATTTATTTGAACTTCTCTGTTTCTAGTTTGTGCCTTCATTTGTGTAGTATTTCTCTGCCTTTTCATTTTTTTTTAACTTTTTTAGAGTTCTCCTTTCCCTAGGCTTCAAGGAAAGTTGAATTCTTTCCTTGTAGGTTGAATTCTTTCTTCCTTTTGGTTTCTTCCCTCCTAAGGCGATGGCACCCAACTCCAGTACTCTTGCCTGGAAAATCCCATGGACAGAGGAGCCTGGTAGGCTGCAGTCCTTGGGGTCACAAAGAGTTGGACGTAACTGAGCAACTTCACTTTCACCTTTCACTTTCATGCATTGGAGAAGGAAATGGCAACCGACTTCAGTGTTCTTGCCTGGAGAATCTCAGGGACAGGGGAGCCTGGTAGGCTGCCGTCTATGGGGTCACACAGAGTCGGACAGAACTGAAGTGAGTTAGCAGCAGCAGCAGCAAGGTTGGTCCAGTGGTTTGTGTAAACTTCCTATAAGGTCAGATTTGTGCTGAATTTTTGATTTGTTTGTTTGTTTGTTTGTTTTTCCACTGATGGGGAAGGCTGAGGTAGGTGGTAATCCTGTCTGCTGATAATTGGGTTTTTAGTTTTGTTTTGTTTGTTGTTTTGATGAAGAGTCCTGTACAGGGTGCTATTTGTGGTTGGATGATGCTAGGTCTTTCATTCAAGTGGTTTCTATTTTGTTAGTTCTCAGTATTTGATACTCCGTAGAGTTAGTTCTCTGGTATTCTAGGGTCTTGGAGTCAGTGCTCCCACTCCAAAGGCTCAGGGCTTGATCTCTGGTCAGGAACGAAGATTCCACAAGTGGTTTGTTATGGCATTAAGTGAGATTAAAACAAACATCCGAAAACAAGAAACCAGAGATGAACCGTAGATAAAATGGCAGTTACAAAATCTGGCAAATAGTAACTAAAATAATAGAATATACATATATACCCATGAGCAATGTCAGAACAGTCCAATAAAAATAAAGTACAGTGGACTGACCTGGCCAACAAAGGAACAAAGGATATTAAAATTTTTATTTACAAGTTAAAAATACTAACAAAAACACAAACTGGATAAAAAACTAAGGCAAGGTGCCAAGTGGGGAATTAAATAATGAAAAAAAAACCAACAAATATTTTGAGAGGAAAGGAAAGAAAGCAAAAAAGGAAAGAATAGATAAATAAAGTTTAATAGAAGTAGATGAAGAAGACTTATATACATTAAAGTTTAACTATGAAGGGACAAGAACAATAGGAAAGGAAAACAAAGGAATGAATGTAGAAAAAATATAATAGGTTTTAAAAAATTTAAAAATATAAAAAATGGAAGAAAGAAAAAAGGGAGAAATAAAAACACAACAGAACTGAAAAAGCCCAACATAGAGGCAGAGGTTTATAATAACAATAAAAAGTGTAACTGAACATGCACACATACATATACATGCATAAGCAAAATCAAAATAGTCCAACAAAAATAAAGTATAATAGATTGACCTGGTGAACAAAGGAAACCAAAAATTATATCTACCAGAAAAAACTAACTAAAGCAGAAACTGGAAAACAAAACTATAGCAAGGTGCCCATTGGGGGATAAAGCAATGGAAATAAAATTAACAAATGTATTGAGAAAAAAGCAAAGAAAGAAAAGAAAGAATAGATATGCAAAGTTAAATAGAGGTAGATAAAAGTTTATATCTGTTAAAGATTAACTGCAAGGGGAAAAGAACAGTAGGAAAAGAAAACAAGGAAATAAATGTAGAAAAAAATGATAGGTTTAAAAAATTAAGAAAAAGAGAAAAATAAAAAAAGAAAACTCCACAAAACTGCAAAAGCCCAACGTTAGAGGCAGATGTTTATAAGAACAATAAAAATGTGTCTAACAAAAAAAAGTTTTAAAGCTTTTTTGGATTTCTTAGTGCCAATAAAATCGTCAGCTACAACAGAGGGGGGAAAAGGGGGAAAAAAAGGAAAGAAAATGCAAAAGAATCTACAGAACAAGTTAAGACATAAGAATAATAAGATGACATAAGAGTCATTGATGTGAGTCTTTGCCCTCTCTGGGAATCATAGTCCACCTCATTTCCCTAGGATGCCCTCCAACACTGTGGTGGTCTCTGGATCTGCTGCGGGGGCAGCCCAGATTCTAATGTGATCCTACTTCTGTGTGTTTTTCTTCTAGTGTCCACTAGTTTTCTTTTGTGGAAGCTCTCAATATCCTTTTATATATTCCATGGACAGAGTCTGCTTAGTTGATTGTGTGGATTTAATCTGCAGCTTTTACAGCTGATGAGAAGGTTTTGGGTCTTCCTCCTTAGCCACACTGCCCTTGGGTTTCAATTGTGGTTTTATTTCTACCTCTTGGAGGAGGAAATGGCAACCCACTCCAGTATTCTTGCCTGAAGAATCCCATGGACAGAGTAATCTGGTGGGTACAGTCCATGGGGTTGCAAAGAGTTGGACATAACTGATCGATTTTCACTCACTTCACTTCCACCTCTATATGTGGGTCTTCACTTAGGGTGAAGACCTGAGGGTGCCCTGGAGGACTTGGGTTGGCCCTTGTGAGGGCCAAGAGTGAAATTGGTGCAGCTACTTGGGTCCCAGGGGTCCAGCAGCACCAGGTACTCAGGAGTGTTGGCAGCTAGGAAAGCAGGAAATATAGTGCTCTAGAAGGGTATGGCAACCAGTATTGGCCAATACGTTTCAGTATTCTTGCCTGCAGAACTCCCCTCCCTGACAGAGAAACCTGGCAGGGCACAGTCCACAGGGTCATAGAGTCAGACAAGACTGAAGCGACCCAGTGCATATACATATAAGACTTTTTTGCCTGTTGCAATTTTGCCCCAGTGAGAGTTGATTGTGAAGGTAGTACAGCTGCTTGGCTTGTGGGGACCCTGTTGGCACCAAATGTGCAGGGATATGGACTGCCTCTGCCACAGAAGTTAAGGCCCTGTCAGAGTCTTTTTTTAGAGCCTCTTGTAGCTGGCGATCAGAAGGCTTCTTTGGCCATTTTTTCTGTAGCTCCGCCTATTCAGGCACTTAGATGGCTCCCTTCAGTCCTTCTCAGTTGTTCAGTGTGTCAGGCACATAGCTGCCTCCCCCCCACCCCTGCCCCTGGCTGGGGTCCTCCTCGGTAGATTGGCATATCAGGCAATTAAAGGGGTACTCTTGGTGGGGTCCTCCTCTGTAGTTTCGGGTATCAATCACTTAAAGGAGCACACTGAGTGGGATGCTGCTCTATAGTTCAGTGTGTCAAGTGTTTGATGGGCCAGCCTCTCTTGTTCAACTAGGATGCTGGTGTGTGGGGAGAAAAAGGCTATGGTGGTGGCTCCACCCGCTATGCGTGACTCAGCAGTATCACCTTGCTTCCACGGCTGCCTCTTTCCTCCACAGGCATTTCCCACCACAATCTCCTCATTCACATTCCCTCAATCCATCTCTCCGCAGTAAACAGCAACCTTCACCCTGGGATTGCTCCACAATCGCTAACTCCAGCTCCCAGCTGCTCTACCTTCCAGGGGATCAGTGTTCCTGTCCAGGGTGTATATTGCTGTGGCAATGACACTCTTCATTCTTATTCCATTTAGGCTGCCAGAGATCAGGTGTTTCACTCTCAGCCTTAAATATTTCTCCTCTGACTCAGACAATTGCCTCGATGTAGGGATCAGACCCCTGCTTCAGTTCCCCCACACACCAGGTGAAGGTCCAGTGCTACTAACACTCCTGTTTTTCCCCCTCGTTCCTTGATCCTACCGAGTTTTGTGTGGTTCTGTATATTCTTTTCCACCAGTAAGGTATTCCTGTCTGCTCTCAGCTGGTATTCTGCATGCATTTCTGTGTCTGAATGTTTATTTCTGATATATCTTTGAAGAGACATATACTCCATGTCCACCTCCTCCTCCACCATCTTGTTCTCTGTAGTTCTGTTTTTAATTTATTGAGAAACCTCCATAGTGTTTTCCGCAGTGGCTGTACCAGTTCGCATTCTTACTGACAGTGTATGAGGCTTCCTGTTTCTCCACATCCTCTCCATCATTTGTGTTCTTTTTGATGACAGTCGTTCTGACAGGTATGAGGTGATATCATATGGTGATTTTGACTTGTATTTCTCTGATGATTAGGTAGGTTTACTCCTAGGTATTTTTTTTTTGTGTGATGGTAAATAGATTGCTTTTTGATTTCTCTTTCTGATAGTTAATTGTTAGTGTATAGAAATACAGCAGATTTATGTTTATTAATTTTGAATTGTACAACTTAACCAAATTCATTGATGAGCTCTAATAATTTCCCAGTGGTGTCTTTAGGCTTTTCTGTGTGTAGTATCATGTAATCTGCACACAGATTACAGTTTTACTTCTTTTCTAATTTGAATTCCTTCTATTTCTTTCTGTGTTTGATTGCTATGGCTAGGACGTAACAGTACTATGTTGAAGGAAATGGTGAAAGTAGACATACTTGTCTCGTTCTTGATCTTAGAAGAAATGCTTTCAACTTTTCATTATTGAGTATAGATTTTAGGTGGGTTTGTTTTGTGTAGCCTTTATTATGTGGAGATATGTTCCATCCATGTTCACTTTCTGCAGGGCTTTCATTGAACATGGATGTTAAATTTTGTCAAAAGGTTTTTCTGCATTTACTGAGATGCTCATATGATTTTTAATCTTCAATTTGTCAACATGTGTATCACATTGGTTGATTTGTAGATATTGAAAAATCTTTGCATCCTTAGGAAGATGTACTTTTTTATGGTTTTTACTTGAACAACATTTTAGCTTGCCAAAAATACAATTTTCCAATTAATTGTAATGTGATGCACTTTTTTTTCAGTCAAACACTCTTATTTATTCAGTTCACTACTGCTGTATTTGAGACTGTTTCCAGTTTTCTATTATAAACAAAATGTAGGCATCCATATACATACAACTTCTGGTTTTACATATCTAATATTTTGGGGGAAAGGTAGTGTTCCAAATGTTTGAAAAATCACGTTATGATCTTTTTCTCTAATTTAAAAGTTCACAATTTCAGTGACTTTAGTGTGCTTATATAACTTCTGTGCCTTGACAAACTGAAGTTATATGATAAGGAATTAGGTAAATTTTTCTCTTTTTTGCAGGAAGATTTATGTAGTTAGCCAGCAGAATAAGTGACGTGATCTGGTTATTTCATCGTGATGAACTGTTGAGTAGTATTGCTTTTCTAATCTTGATTATAGTTTTTCTTACAGACAGCAGAAGGCAAAAATGTACTTTGAGTTTTTCTGTGTGTATGGATGTCATCCATGATTTTGTGAAGATCAACTTAGTACTTTATCAGCCTGCTACTATTTATATTTATATATCATTTAAGTGATGATAGTTCTGAAAAGACCCATTATAAATCCTAAGTACAACCTCTGTTGCTTTTTTTTTTTTTTTTAAGTACCAAGGATCTTTATTCTTAGATCTGATATTTAATCTGTGGCTGCAGATAATACGTCTCTATTTAGAGAATAAAANTCACTATCAATATTCTGAATTCTTTCTCAGGTAGATTCCCTATCTCTTCCTCTTTTGTTTGGTTTGGTGGGCATTTCTCCTGTTCCTTTACCTCCTGGGTATTCCTCTGTCTCTTCATCTTGGTTATATTGCTGCATTTTTTGTGGCCTTTCTATATTCTGGGAATTTGCGGAGTTCTCTTTATTATGGAATTTCCTCCGTGTAGGTGGGGTTGTATCAGTGGCTTGTCAAGGTTTCTTGGTTAGTGAGGCTTGTGTTGGAGTTCTGGTGGGTGGAGCTAGATTTCTTCTCTCTTGAGTGTGAAGTATCTCTTCACGGCTGCCCCAGCAAAGCACAGCGTCTGCTCCCCACCCTGGAGGAAGGGCGTCTCCTCACCACCACCCCTCCCAACCCTCAACGTGGGACAGCTCCTCCATGCCCTCCCGCGTCAGTGCAGCCACCGCTCCTTGGATGCGAGTTGATCTTCCCGGTCCCCGACCCTGACCTCGAATGCGGGGTGGCTCCTCTCAGCTGTTCCTGTGCCGTCTCAGCCTGGCACTCTCGGCCACTGCCCCTGACCTCGGAAGTGGGGTGGCTCCTTTCAGCTCTTCTTGCGCCGTCACAGCCTGGAACTCTTGGCCGCTGTCTCTGTCCTCCAACATGGGGTAGCTCCTCTTGGCCACGCTGAGTGCGCTGGCCTGCCCGGCCGTCGCCACCGCTTCCTAGAATCTTTTTAAAAAAATGAGTATTCAGTTTCTTTATGCCTCACACTATTAAGTATTTAGTGGATACCTGATGTCAACCCAAATGAATGTCACAGATACAGCTATTGATGTTTTAGTCTTATGTAATGACCATATTTTTATTCCTCAAAGTTGAAAACATTGTTATACTTTGCTAGTTTGACCAAAGAAGTATGTTAATCTAAATAATATTACCTTGTGTGATTAAAAACTGATGTTACCGTACATGTCTGTTAGTTTGTGGGCTAGATTTGTCTTTGGCCTGACAAATGAAAATTTTTTTCTATTTAGAAACTGTGTCTAGTTAAGAATTATTTAGGAATTGCAATAAAGAGAAGTAAACTATTATTTTGTCCCTGGTTTAAACGTTTTTGTTTTATTTGAAGAAAAATTTTGCCCTTAATCATACAAATTTACATATGCTTGTCAGAAAGATTCAAGCAATGTGTATGTCTGTATATTACATGCACATATACATGAAAATAGACATGTTGGTTTGTCCACATATCATTCCCAAGAGACCACCGTTGGTGTGTTACATTCTATTTGGTGGAATTAAAGATAGTTTTATGAGAATTAATAAATGCATGAGTGAAAGGATAAAATGAATTGATTTTGATGAGGTGAAAATATGCAGTAATAGTGTCTCATCATCAGTCTATCTATTTGCACATTTTTTTTTCATTTAAGGGTATTTTTTAGTAATATTAAGTTGTAGTGGTAATAGTGGGAAAAAAACAAATTAAAAACAAGTTTTAAATAGATAAATAGTTGATCAAAACTAAATGAGATCACATAGGATTGTATCAGGGCTTCCCTGATAGCTCAGTTGGTAAAGAATCCTCCTGCAATGCAGGAGACCCCAGTTTGATTTCTGGGTCGGGAAGATCTGCTGGAGAAAATATACACACTACCCCCTCCAGTATTCTTGGGCTTCTCTTGTGGTTCAGCTGCCCGTGATGTGAGAGACCTGGGTTCAGTCCCTAGGTTGGGAAGATCCCCAGAAGAGGGAAAGGCTACCTACTGCAGTATTCTGGCCTAGAGAATTCTATGGACTATACCCATGGAGACGCAAAAGTCAGACACGACTGAGAGACTTCCACTTTCAGGAAAATTCATCCCAGTAAGTTTCTTGAGAGTTGTAGATCTATGACTGACCATCATGTCAAAGGAAACTTTCTGTGTTCACTGTTTCTCCAGCACTGACTTGACATTATTTTGACATCATCTTTTCCTGTATATCATTGTCCATCTTTATGTTTTGGCACTGAGGTGGGAGACACTAAAATTTGTCAAGAATTGTTACTTCTCAAGAAAACACCCTCTTCCAACAACACAAGAGAACACTCTACACATGGACAACACCAGATGGTCAATACCGAAATCAGATTGATTATATTTTTTGCAGGCAAAGATGGAAAAGCTCTATATAGTCACAAAAACAAGACTGGGAGCTCACTGTGGCTCAGATCATGAGCTTCTTATTGCCGAATTCAGACTTAAATTCAAGAAAGTAGGGAAAACCACTGGATCATTTAGATATGACCTGAATCAAATCACTTACAGTTATACAGTGGAAGTGAGAAATAGATTCTAGGGCCTAGATCTGATAGATAGAGTACCTGAAGAAGTATGGACGGAGGTTCATGGCATTGTACAGGAGGCAGGAATCAAGACCATCCTCAAAAAAAGAAATGTAAAAAGGCAAAGTGGTTGTCTGAGGAGACCTTACAAATAGCTGTGAAAAGAAGAGAAGTGAAAGGCAAAGGAGAAAAGGAAAGATATACCCATTTGAATGCAGAGTTCCAAAGAATAGCAAAGAGAGATAAGAAAGCCTTCCTCAGTGATCAGTGCAAAGAAATAGAGGAAAACAATGGAATGGGAAAGACTAGAGATCTCTTCAAGAAAATTAGAGATACTAAGGGAACATTTCATGCAAAGATCGACATAATAAAGGACAGAAGTGGTATGGACCTAACAGAAGCAGAAGATCTTAAGAAGAGGTGGCAAGAATACACAGAAGAACTATACAAAAAGATCTTTACAACCCAGATAATCACGATGGTATGATTATTCACCTAGAGCCAGACATCCTGGAATGCAAAGTCAAGTGGGCCTTAGGAAGCATCCCTACGAACAAAGCTTAGTGGAGATGATGGAATTCCAGTTGAGCTATTTCAAATCTTAAAAGATGATGTTGTGAAAATACTGCACTAATATGCCAGCAAATTTGGAAAACTTAGCAGTGGCCACAGGACTGGAAAAGGTCAGTTTTCATTCCAATCCAAAAGAAAGGCAATGCCAAAGAATGCTCAAACTACTGCACAATTGCACTCATCTCACAAACTAGCAAAGTAATGCTCAAAATTCTCCAAGCCAGGCTTCAGCAATACATGAACCGTGCACTTCCAGATGTTCACGCTGTATTTAGAAAAGGCAGAGGAACCAGAGATCAAATTGCCAACATCCATTGGATTATCAAAAAAGCAAATGAGTTTCAGAACATCTACTTCTACTTTATTGATTTAGTCAAAGCCTTTGACTGTGTGATCACAACACATGTGGAAAATTCTTCAAGAGATGGGAATACCAGACCCTCTGACCTGCCTCTTGAGAAATCTGTATGCAAGTCAGGAAGCAACAGTTAGAATTGGACATGGAACAGCAGACTGGTTCCAAGTAGGGAAAGGAGTACGTCAAGGCTGTATACTGTCACCCTGCTTATTTAACTTATATGCAGAGCACATCATATGAAACGCTGGGCTGGAAAAAGCACAAGCTGGAATCAAGATTGTGGGCAGAGATATCAATAACATCTAATNATTGGACATGGAACAGCAGACTGGTTCCAAGTAGGGAAAGGAGTACGTCAAGGCTGTATACTGTCACCCTGCTTATTTAACTTATATGCAGAGCACATCATATGAAACGCTGGGCTGGAAAAAGCACAAGCTGGAATCAAGATTGTGGGCAGAGATATCAATAACATCTAATATGCAGATAACATCACCCTTATGGCAGAAAGCAAAGAAGAACTAAAGTGCCTCTTGATGAAAGTGAAAGAGGAGAGTGAAAAAGCTGGCTTAAAATTCAACATTCAGAAAACGAAGATCATGGCATCCAGTCCCATCACTTCATGGCAAATAGATGGGGAAACAGTAGCAGACTTATTTTTTTGAGTTCCAAAATCACTGCAGATTGTGACTGCAGCCATGAAATTAAAAGACGCTTGCTCCTTGGAAGAAAAGCTATGACCAACCTAGGCAGTATATTAGAAAGCAGAGACATTACTTTCCCAACAAAGTTCCATCTAGTCAAGGCTATGAGTTTTCCAGTAGTCATGTATGGATATGAAAGTTGGACTATAAAGAAAGCTGAGCACTGAAGAATTGATGCTTTTGAACTGTGTTGTTGGAGAAGACTCTTGAGAGTCCCTTGGACTGCTAGGAGATCCAACTCGTCCATCTTAGAGGAAATCAGTCCTGAATATTCATTGGAAGGACTGATGTTGAAGCTGAAACTCTAATACTTTGGCCACCTTATGCGAAGAGCTGAGTCATAGGAAAGGACCTTGATGCTGGGAACAATTGAAGGTAGGAGGAGAGGGGGATGACAGAGGATGGGATGTTTGGATGGCCATCACCAACGCGATGGATATGAGTTTTAGTAAACTCCGGGAGTTGGTGGTTGACAGGGATGCCTGGCATGCTGCAGTCTATGGAGTCGCAAACAGTGAGACACAACTGAGTGACTGAACTGAACTGAACTGAACTGAAGAAATACAAACAATTAGAAACCATTTCTAAAACCACATGAGATTATGGGTATTGTTGGTCCCTGAGTGTTGAGAAGTTAACAGCAAAACAGACTGATGCCTGTCTTCATGGTAACCTGGAAACCTAGTAGGAGGAAATAAGCATTCACCATGCTTTGATTTTATAAACAGTGCTCATGAAGAGAAGGAAATCACAACCCTCTCCAGTATTCTTGCCTGGAAAATCCCATGGACAGAGCAGCATGGTAGGCTGCAGTCCATTGGGTTGCTAAGAGTTGGGCACTACTGAGTGACTTCACTTTCACATTTCACTTTCATGCATTTGAGAAGGAAATGGCAACCCACTCCAGTATTCTTGCCTGGAGAATCCCAGGGACAGAGGAGCCTAGTGGCCTGCCGTCTATGGGGTGGCACAGAGTCGGACATGACTGAAGCAACTTAGCAGCAGCAGCAGCAACTCATGAAGAACAAAAGGGTAGTGCTATAAGAGTAATGTGGGTTACTTAGATTATTTAAATTTGTTGATAGGAGGGTGGCTTAAATGGAAGTGGTTATAATAACTTCTTAGTCGTTATACTGTGGATATGGGACTATAAAGATCTTTGAGAACTAGTGTCATTTTTCTTTTAAAGAAAGATTTAAATTGATTTCTTCTTAGAGGCTTTTTTTGTTGTTGTTGTGGCTCTATAAGGCTGTACCTCATTGAGTTACCTCAGAAATTGCATCCTCAGTTGTGTGGCAAGTCAATTTTATGATATTTTTCTGACCTGGAAATTAACTTTACATCCATGGAGTTGAGTGAAAAATTTTGTCTGATTCCTTGTTTTTGCAGTGGAGAAACAAAACACTCTGTTCAGATGTTTAGTAATCATGGCTCTTGACAAAGAAGAAACCAGTATTGATTCACTAGTTACTCCTATTGTGAAGTTTCTTTTTAGTTTAGTTTTTGTTTGTGCAAAGTTAGATCTGTTTATGTTTTGTTTAACACAAAAATATAACATAGCTCTTTCTTTTACCCTGGAATACTTGCTTGTATGTGAATAAGGTAGCTCAGAGATAAGTATGTGAAAGGTTTCAGGTTTAAGACTGCCATAAAGGGATAGAAAAACAAAAGAAAATGTAACCTCACTTAGAAGAACATTTTTATTTATCTTTACCTTCCAATATCCAGATGAAAGGAAGAAAACCTTGTTCTGTCTCCTTTAGGATTAGAAAAATGTATCAAAGAAGCAGGTGTTACCCTAGCTTTCCCCCCTCTGTATTTCACCATGTTAAAGACATTTCATTAGGTTTACCACACTAAATGAGTGAAAGTAGTTTTCAATTGCTTAACATAATCTAGTATTCAGGACAGTGTATGCTGTTACAAGCAGTGTGATGTAAAAATATCTACCATTTATTGAATATTTGCTCATGAAAGGTTGCTGAACCATGAAAAGATGCTGGGATTCTTGGCCTCCGGAGGAGAAGAATTCAATCTGGGGCCAGAGACGAGGCTTGATCACTCAGAGCTTTTGTGTAATAAAGTTTTATTAAAGTATAAAAGAGATAGAAAAAGCTTCTGACATAGGCATCAGAAGGGGACAGAAAGAGTACCTCCTTGGTAGTGTTCGCAATGGAGTTATATACTCTCCAATTAGTCATTACAGTGAATCAAAAGAATGTCTGGAGGTTGTAAAGACCTCAGCAGACCTAGTCCCATAATTTACATTTCAAGATATCAGGATTAGCCAGAAGGTTTAATCCAGAGACTGTCGTCAAGCAGGATACATTATTGTTATATAATAATAAGAAATGTAGAGGGGAAACAAAGTTTGTCCTTTCTTCCTCCTTGAGAATTCCAGACCCCTCTCTCCTTGGAGACCCCTAGACTTCTTATCAACCTGCCTAGGAAATGACTCTCACTCATTACTCTGTTAGATACTTTGAAAATATTAAGCTATTTAATTCCTATTATATTTCTTTAAAAGAAATATAAATTCTCTCCTTTTGCGGATGAGGACACAAATTCAGAATTGAAATCACTTGTCAAACGTCACATATCTATTCAAGGAATGAACCAAGATTTGTAACCAGGTTTGTTTGACTGCAGAGCCTGTGTTCTTTCACTAAGATAAGCTGTGTGTAGGGTTGGAAGACAAAGAAATCCTGAGTTTGATGGTCAGGAGACCCAATTCACACTGTTACTCTGTCACTGATTAGTTATGTGACTTATGTTGTTTTTTTCAACTGTAAAATGGGCCTAGTGTACAACCTACCTTGAAGAGTCCCTGTGTGGGACCAGTGAGATAAAAATGTTGAAGTGTGGCCAGAAGGTCTGACAGTTATGTAGCAGGTTCACTAAAAGACTTTTACTTTGAAATCACTGGGAATACATTAAGCCTTTGTTTTGGAGCGCAGTGTGTGTGTGTGTGGGAATCCTTGGAAGCAATTCGTGAATTTTTATGGGTTTGAAACAAAAATGTCATTTTGTCTTTAGGCCACTGAAATCTGTATGACAGGAGCTTCATTTGCAAATGACAGTTCTTGCACAAGGAGGGTTTTTGCCCATAGTGCACAAACAGAGGCTGGGTTGATTGAGACAGCTCCTTGCAGAAATCGTGATATATCAGCATTTTTCTAGGTATTACTAACTGCATTTCTCTAGGTATTACTAACTTTGACTTCTTTTAGTCAGTGCGTTTGAATGAGGATAGCTTTCACACAAGAGAAGGAAATGGCAACCCACTCCAGTGTTCTTGCCTGGAGAATCCCAGGGATGGCGGAGCCAGATGGGCTGCTGTCTGTGGGGTCACACAGAGTCGGACAGGACTGAAGTGACTTAGCAGCTTTCACACAAACCAGAAAAACTACAAGCAAAGATAATTGAATGTACATATGCATTTTTTCCACTGCATTTCCCTCCTCCCCTCACTTTCTTTGTCTTGACCAATTTCTTTATCATTCATCCTCCTCCAAAAGATTTCTCTTATATTTTCTTCCTCCTTGGTTTTTTTTTTTTTTTTTTTTTGTNATTGAATGTACATATGCATTTTTTCCACTGCATTTCCCTCCTCCCCTCACTTTCTTTGTCTTGACCAATTTCTTTATCATTCATCCTCCTCCAAAAGATTTCTCTTATATTTTCTTCCTCCTTGGGTTTTTTTTTTTTTTTTGTGTGTGTGTGTATGTGTGTTTACTTTGAAATGGCAAATATCCTTACCAGCTCCTTGGCACTTTGAAGACTATGAATCAGCTTGATAGCTAGAATCAGAGTGATCAACAGCAACAAAACTTAAAAGCTTGTTCCTGTCTCTCCAACTTCCCTTCTCCCATCCCCGCTCCCAAAATGAAACTCGAGTTTGATTTTTCTTTCCATGGCAAAGCAAGGGTTAAATTTTAGGAGCTGTGACTACTCTGAAGCAGAAGATAGGGGAAAAGGGAGAGGGAGTCAGCAATCCCCAGTCCTTTGATCTGTCAGTGTTGCTGTTCTCTCAGCAGCGTCTGCATTCTTGTCTCTCTTCTACCTTCCCAGGGTTGTCAGCGAACCTAGCTATTCCTGGCTGGCACTGGACTCTGGTAGTTGCCAATGAAAGGGGCACTGAGGACTCCTGTGGACGTGTTCTCCTGTGTCCACACTTGGCATAGAAGAGGGGAGGAGGATGATAACTTACTGTGTGCTAGCCATTGCTGTAAGTGCTTTCATTCCTGTTTAATGATAAACTGAGGCTTGAAAGAGTAACTGTAAGGTTATTGGCTGAGGTTGCACAGCTAGTAAGAGGCACAACTGGAAATTTGAACCCAGGTCCATCTGATCCTGAAGCCTTTGGTTAATAGCAGTACATTTAATTCTCTTAGTATTAAAGGTTCCAAGGTGACCAAATTGCTGCTGTTGCCCTTAATTTTCTCCTGGTTTAGTCAGAGGAAACACTCATGCAATTTAATGACAAGACAATATGATAGATAAAAATTGTGCCTAGGCTACAGTGAAGCAATTGTATTGGTTATACTGGGCAATCATAAAGCGATCATATTACTGCCTCTTCGTTATCAATGCATGTGTTATACCTGTAAATAAATGTGTTTTTTCCACATAAAAAAGACAATATGATAGCTTTTACAGAAGTATATGCAGAACTCTTGAAACACAGAGATCAGTTCTGATTATGTATTGGAGAGCTGAAGACTTCACAGGGAAAATGATACTAAGTTTGAGTGGCTCTGACTGGTTTGACTAGTTTCCATATGGGCTTCCCTGGTGGCTCAGACTATAAAAAATCTGCCTGCAGTGCTGGAGACCTGGGTTCAGGAAGATCTGCTGGAGAAGGAAATGGAAACCCACTCCAGTACTCTTGCCTGGAAAATCTCAGGGACAGCAGAGCCTGGCAGGCTATAGTCCATGTTGATGCAAAGAGTCAGACACAACTGAGCAACTTCACACAAGAAAAGCATTGGGTATAGGGAATAGTATTAATAAAAGCAGAGAGATATGCAGACACTTGACTCACTCAGGCAGTGTTGACTGTGTGGGTGTAGCTGATGCATGACAGAGAAGAATGATGTCCAGAGATAAAGCTGGAGAATTAAGTTGGAAGTAAGTTTTGACTTTGGCCACCTGATGTGAAAAGCTGACTCATTTGAAAAGACCCTGATGCTGGGAAAGGTTGAAGGCAGGAGGAGAAGGGGATGACTGAGGATGGGATGGTTGGGTTGTATCACCGATTCAATGGACATGAGTTTGGGTAAACTCTGGGAGTTGGTGATGGACAGGGAGGCATGGAGTGCTGTGGTTCATGGGGTCACAGAGAGTCGGACACGACTGAGCAATTGAACTGAACTGAACTGGAGTTTTCAAGGGTCTAGAGTGATGCTAAGATTTTAGGCAGTACTCTAGAGGCATTAATAAGCCGTTAAACATCTTTATGCTAGGGAATGACATAATGTGGTCTACCAAGACCTGATCACAATGGCAGTAATGTGGAGTTGAGATTCGAAGGGGAGAAACTAGAGGCAGGGAAACCTTTGAGGAGGGTAATTTAAAAAAAAAAGGGAGAATAAGAGAGAGGATGTGAAATAAGGCAGCGTTGGTAAGGATGGCAAAGGTAGAAGGGGTTTGAGAAATTAGAATTGAAAAATGAGAGAGGGATGATGAGAGAGTTCAAGGTTTTCTAGCATTGGCAGCTGTAAGAATGGTGTTGGTATTTACTGAAATGGGGAAACCAAGAGGGAAATCCAAATTGGGGGTTTGGGACAGATAATAAATTTGTCTTTTGGACATGTAGAGATTGAAGTTAATCTGGGATATTTAGTGGATGGAGATGTCCAATAAACTAAATGACTCATGATACCTGTCTTCAGTATTGTATGAGTCTGGAGCTCTCCTCAGAGGGCCCAGATTGGAAAGAGCAATTTGAGAGTTATTGGTAGAAGGTTAATAATTGAGTCAGTAAGAATAGATGATAGGACAACTTTTGTACATTACCCACTCATCTACCTGGCTTGGTTGTCAAAAATGGATTTGAATGGGTGGACTAATATGGAATGACTAATAACTCTAAACAGGAAGGTCTCCTCCAGCCCTAGAAACTGGGAACACACCATGCCATTTCATTCTGGTAGATTGATCTGATTGCCAAAGGAGCTTTCTATAGCTATATAGGACTCTAAAAATCAAGTAAGGGCTTGGTATTTCTCTCTCACATTAGAATTTCACCTGCATACTCTATCAAAGAGACTGACCTTCCTTGATCCTAGGATGAGGGTATAGTGAAAGGAGCTCAACTTTCTTGTGTATCATATATGTGGTGTGTGCATCTGTGCTTAGTCATATCCTACTCTTTGCAGCCCCGTGGACTGTAGCCCATCAGGCTTCTCTGTCGATGGAATTTTCTAGGCAAGAATACTGGAGTAGGTTGCCATTTCCTCCTCTAAAGGATCTTTCCAACCCAAGGATTGAACTTAGATAACCCACATCTCCTGCAGTGCAGAGGGATTCTTCACCACTGAGCCACCAGGGAATTCCAATTCTGTCTTCTGTGTGTGTGCTCAGTCACTCAGTCATGTTCAAATCTTTGTTACTCCATAGAATGTAGCTCGCTAGGCTTCTCTGTCCATGGAATTTTCCAGGCAAGAATACTGGAATAGGTTGCCACTTCCTCCTCCAGGGGATCTTGCTGACCCAGGAACTGAACCTGCATCTCCTGTGTTGCTTGCATTGGCAGGTGGATTCTTTACCACTGAGCCGCCTGGGAAGCCTCATCAAGTATGTGGGGATTTTAGTAAATGAGAGTTTGTATAGGGGTAAGTCTGTTATATTCCCTAGCCTGTTCTGTTATTTGTCAAGCAGAAAGACAGAAAGATGTCATGTTTTTTTGTAATACTCTAGCCAAAATTAAATAGAATAGTGCCTCTTTCATTGTGCAAATTGATATAAGTAGACCTGCCACACTATTATTTTCCTACTCCTAGCATATAGAGAAAGGTATCTGTACACATTAATATGTTGTTGTTGTTCAGTCGCTCATTCATGTCTGACTCTTTTTGACCCCATGGGCTGTAGCATGCCAGGTTTCCCTGCCCTTCATATCTCCTGGAGTTTGCTCAAACTCATGTCCATTGAGTTGATGATGCCACCCAACCATCTCATCCTCTGTCGTCCCCTTCTACTTCTGCCTTCAATCTTTCCCAACATCAGGGTCTTTTCCAGAGAGTCAGTTATTTGCATCAGGTGGCCAAAGTATTGGAGCTTCAGCATCAGTCCTTCCAGGGAATATTTAGGGTTGATTTCCTTTACGATTGACTGGTTTGATCTCCTTGCTGTCCAAGGGACTCTCAAGTCTTCTCTAGCACCACAGTTCAGAAGCATCAATTCTTTAGTGCTCTGCCTTCTTTATGGTCCAACTCACATCCGTACGTGACTACTGGAAAAACTATAGCTTTTACTATATGGACCTTTGTTAACATAGTGATGTCTCTGTTTAAATACGCTGTCTAGGTTTGTCAAGCTTTTCTTCCAAGGAGCAAGCATATTTTAATGTTATGTGTGCACATTCAATATGAGATATGTAATAAAATTGATTGTATTTTGGATCCTAGAAATGAATAGTCTTTCCAGGTTTGGCACTGAAGTAGATGTAGTCATGAAATTATTATTCAATTTTCATTATCCAAATGAATTGGAGAAGTGAAACAAAAATTAGACTTCATCCCATCTAGTGTCTGTAAATATATCCCATTGCCTTTACTTATATCAGATTCTAAGATTTGTATTATGTGCTTATGTTTATAACTTTAAATGTTCCAATATTATTTATTATAGCAGACAGTGTTATGATAATAGAAAGAGCATAGGCTTAGGGGCCTTAAGTGCTAGGCTTAATTAGGTGCAGGCTTTGCCATTTCCTAGCTATATGAGTCAGAGAAGGCAATGGCACCCCACTCAAGTACTCTTGCCTGGAAAATCCCATGGATGGAGGAGCCTGGTGGGCTGTAGTGCATGGGGTCGCTGAGAGTTGGACACAACTCAGTGATTTCACTTTCACTTTTCACTTTCATGTATTGGAGAAGGAAATGGCAGTCCACTCCAGTGTTCTTGCCTGGAGAATCCCAGGGACGGCGGAGCCTGGTGAGCTGCTGTCTATGGGATCGCACAGTCGGGCATGACTGTAGCGACTTACCAGCAGCAGCAGCAGCAGCACCTATATGAGTAAAACAAGACACTGACCTTCATGATTGTTATTATTTCCTTTTAATTTTAAAATGGTGATAATTATAGCACCAATCTGTCAGGATTCTTATGAAGATTAAATGAGATAGTTAATTGAAAATGATAAGCTCAACATACTGAGTATCCTATTTTTCTTTTTCCCCTTAATGTAATTTAAACCAGCATTTCTCAAAATATGTTCTGTTGAACCAAATGCTGTTTCCAGAAAAATGCTCACTAGTTAACTGAAGTTATTCCTTCTTGGAAAGAACAGGTATTAACATATTTAATGGTGCTGAGGAACTCTGTCTTAAACCATTTTCTGGTGGTTTTACTTTCTCACACCTAGCATTTTCTAAATTTATTGTGTCATTGGAACTTTTTGGTATGCCTGTTAATGGTATTGATGGGATACAGTTTGGAAAAGGTGAATTTAGTAATTGGGTCCAGATGCTGTTTGTGGATCTAAGCCAATCTAAGTGTTTGGCTTCATTGAACCACAGCTACCATTATAAATTCTGTGTTCTCATTGATGCTTAAACCAGCTTAGAAGTTTGGGATTGTTTATGTTGCAGTGGACAGGATTAGGGTTTGGAAGGCCAAGTTTCAGTGGCAGTCCTGCCAGTTGTAGCGGTATGGCCCTGAATGGACTTAGTCTCTACATAGACCATTCTCAGGTCCTTCATCTATAAAATAACACCTGATCTGCCTCACAAGATTTCTGGAAAAATCCATGTGAAAACAGTTTTGAAAATGAAAAATGCTGTCAGTGGAAGGTTACTATCCCAGGAAAAAGAATTTAGGAGCAGTGAATACAGAATAGGGGCTTTTTGAGTTATGCTGCTTCTCTTTTGAGCAGGTTTGGACCCCATCTGCTACCTGCCTGAAAACATTTCAATTGCTCAGTTTCTTAATAATAAAAATGATTTCCAGATGAATATGTCTGTATATCAGTAACTCTATCTTTTGTCAGTGTTTTTGTACCTGTTTAGAGATGCCATTTC
>SJYA01003247.1:226083-243356 GCA_006410615.1 Neotragus moschatus | reverse complement strand
GTGGTGATGAAATTTTGGGGCATATTTTTGTAAATCATGAGAGAATGGCAGAAGTAATGCTTTCAGTGTCTCCTTCTAAGTGAAAGAATTCATTGTTTTAAAACAATTAGAATAGTTTATTTTTTCAGATTACATGATTAATGGGCTGAAAGGTAACCATCACATAGTTTAGTGCAATTTTTGAAGTAGTGATAAAGTCAAGGGATTTAAAACATCAATGCCAAGCTCTATAATAGTAATTAAAACTTAAATCCAAGATTCTAGAGATTTTTTAGGATCTGTACTGTCATCATACATAGCCTTATTGTGGCACAGTGACCTGAGCCCTTTAAAAGTTGAGATACTTGTCACTGATTTCTTAACCTATATTCATATCTGTCAGGTAACTAGCATTTTCTGCCATTAATACACAGTTAATTTTCTATGATTTTATGTAAAAGGACAGCCTTTGAAATGTCAGATACAGATTATAATTTGCATATGCTAAATGGCATTCAGTAAGAAAAATGTAACTCTGATACTGTTCAGAGTCAGTGTAGACTGATTTAGAACAAAAGATGATATCAGCTGTAAAGTCATGCTTTAGCAAAAGCAGGAATAAATATTTGTTAACTTTATTGTATGTCTATGAATACTGTTTGACTAGAATATAGTGACAGTCATACTCAGGCCCTTTGAGAGGTACTTTTGCTGTTTCAAGGCCTCTGATTTCTCTACTCTTCATGACAATTAGTGTTTATAATTTCTAGTGACTGATACGATACATTTTGAATGCAGAGGAAATCATCTTGTTTTTGATTCCTGATCTCTTTGGTTTCACTTTTGGAACTTCCCAAAGTGATTAGTTTGTGAAAAAGTAGCTGTAGTTTCAGACAGTGAATTTTAAATCATTGTAACTAGGATTAACACATATCTTTATTTGGAGAAGGAAATGGCGACCCACTCTAGTATTCTTGCCTGGAGAATCCTGTGGACAGAGGAACCTGGAGGGCTGCTGTCCATAGGGTTGCACAGTCAGACATGACTGAAGCGACTTAGCATGCATGCATGCATTGGAGAAGGAAATGGCAATCCACTCCACTATTCTTGCCTGGAGAATCCCAGGGACAGGGGAGCCTGGTGGGCTGCCGTCTACGGGGTCACACAGAGTCAGACACGACTTAAGTGACTTAGCAGCAGCAGCAGCAGCACATATCTTTATTAATCAAAATAGGAACAATTACCTTTCAACGCATTTTTACAAACAAGAAATAAGTTGATTTATTCCTATAGCATAAAAATTCATGCTTCGGGATTTGACAAACTCTTGGAAAGCGTTTTCTACCTGCTGCTGGTTTTGGAAGCATTTTCCATGCAAAAAGTTGTCAAGATGCTTGAAGAAGTAGTAGTCGGTTGGCAAGAGGCTAGGTGAATATGGCGGATGAGGCAAAACTTGTAGCCCAATTCATTCAATTTCTGAAGCATTGGTTGTGTGATGCCATGATCTTAGTATTTTGAATGTTGAGTTTTAAGCCAACTTTTTCACTCTCCTCTTTCAACTTCATCAAGAGGCTCTTTAGTTCATTTTCACTATCTGCCATATTATCTGCATATCTGAGGTGGTTGATACATCCCCTAACAGTCTTGATTCCAGCTTATGATTCATCAAGCCTGGCATTTTTCATGATGTACTGTGCATAGAAGTTAAATAAACCAGTGACAGTATACAGCTTTGTAGAACTCCATTCCCAATTTTGAATCAGTCATTTGTTCCAAGTCCGGTTCTAACTGTTGATTCTTGACCTGCATACAGGTTTCTCAAGAAGCAGGTAAGGTGGTCTGGTATTTTCCATAGTTTGTTGTGATCCATATAGTCAAAGGCTTTAGCATAGTCAGAAGCAGAAGTAGTTGTTTTTCTGGAATTCTTTTGCTTTTTCTATAATCCTACATATATTGGCAATTTGAGAAGCTGTACCATTTTACATTCCCACTAGGCATGTGTGAGTGACTATTTTTCCATATCCTCACCATCATTTGGTAGTATAACTGCTTCAGTGTAGCCAGTGTTTATAGGTGTGTAGTAGTGATATCTCATTGCAGTTTTATTTTGCATTTCCCTGGTGCTTGATTTTCAGTATCTTTTCATGTGCTTATTTGCCATCCATATATCTTTTTTGGTGAGATATCTGTTCATATCTTTTGCTTATTTTTTAATTGGGTGGGTTTTTTTTTTCCTGTGGAGATTTAAGAGTTCTTTAGTTTGCAGATATTTCTCCCCAGTCTTTAGCTTGTCTTTCATCCTTTTTACACATGGTAGTTTGTAGAACAAATGTTTTAAATTTTGATGAGGTCCAATTTACCAGTTTTTTCTTTTGACTCTTGAACTAGCTATAGAGCCATGAGATGTTTTTTCTGTTAAAAAAAAAAGTTTCATAGATTTATGTTTTATATGTTAAGTACATGATCCACTTTAAATTTTTGTTTATGGTATGAGGTTTAGATCCATATTTGCTTTCCTTTATTGATATCTAGTTCCTTCAGTACTATTTGTTGAAAAGGCTATTTTTCCTCCATGAGTTACTTTTGCAAGTTTGTCAAAAATCAATTGGCTGTACTTGGATGAGTCTCTTTCTGGATTCTGTTTTCTTTTCCATTGATTTCTGTTTTTGCCCATACCAATATATCACACTACTTTGATTACTGCAGCTGTAAGTTGGACTTAATATCTGTTAGAGTGATTTCCCCAAACTTATTTTTCTTTATCAAGGTTATTTTAGCTTTCTGCAGTTTGTGCCTTTCTATATAAATGTTTTAATAAGCTTGAGCATTTCTAGAAAATTTTGCTGGATTTGATAGGAATTGCATTAAAGTTACTGATCAGCTTTGGGTGAATTGACATCTTTATTATTTTGAGTTTCCCAATCTGTTGACAAGCTATGCCTCTCCATTAAGGGAGGTCATCTTGATTTCTTTCTATAGGATTGTATAATTTTCAACATACCAGTTCTGTACCTCTTTTTCTAATTGTGTTCTTAAGTATTTAATTTTCTTTGGAGCAAGTACTATTATAAATGGTATTGCCTTTTTCATTTTGGTTTTCACATGTTCCTTTTTAGTATCTAGAAATACAATTGGATTTTATGCATTCATCTTGTATCTTGAAATCTTGATCAACTTGCTTATTCTAGGAATTTTTCTGTAGATTCCTTGGGATTTTTGCATAGACAGCTATTTTTTTCTGCAAAGAGGACAGTTTTATGTTTTCTTTTCCATTGGCTTTTTTTTTTTTTTAAGAGAGTCTGTTTTCTATTGAGAGTCATGCGTTTTCTGTCTGTAGCCATATACCACAAGTTAATTGTAATTTTCTACTTATCCTTAGGCTCACTTAATGAGCATTTTTTTTCCCATAAAGGAAGTTATTACCACTTCTGAGTATCTTGTAGTTATATGCAAATGCTGGGTAGTCACTTAGTTTCTGTTACTAATTATCTTGATCTTGTACACTACTCTCTCAGTATATGCAAATCAAACTCACAGTCTGACCAAATGTCAAAATATTGAAAATCTTATACTTAAATGGTCACTGACACCAAGAGATTATTGTAGTTAGCTACATGAAACATATAGAGAGAAGTCAAACCTCAATCCTTGGTATATTTCCTATGAAGAATATTGTTTTTAATATTTTGGTAAATTTTCAAAATACCATGTAAAGATAGCTTTGTAATTATACAAATGCTGAAGTGTTATGACTTCTCTTCCCATTTTAGACCAGTTGAGTAGGCTTATAGAGTTGATGTTTATTAGGCTGAAATCTGTGATTTGATTATCACATATGTTGCTTGATATTTTATCAAAGAAGAACAGTGGCTGTCTCTTGGCTACAAACAGTATTATATCTATAACCAGTAGCCTTTTGATTTTTAATCTTTGATTATAAGGAGGATAGGGCAAGGATGCAAGTAGATCAGTGCAAACTCATCACCACTTTTTGGAAAATACCTCAAAGTATTTATACGTGGCAAGTCAGTAACACAATATTCTAATGTAAACATACTGGATATCACATTGGTTTTCATTGTTGACTTTACATATTTTCAGAAATAATTCTTAAGTATTCAGTCTAAGAGTTTTAGTGACCTTTTGACTATGAAAGTTAGTACTTTTTCACTATTGCATAGTTGGGTTTCCCTGATGGTTCAGTGGTAAAGAATCTGCCTGCTAATTCAGGAGACACAGATTTGATCCCTGGGTTGGGAAGATCCTCTGAAGTAGGAAATGGCAACCTACTCTAGTATTCTTGCCAGGAAAATCTCATGGACAGAGGAGCCTGGCAGGCTACAGTCCATAGAGTCGCCAAAGAGTTGGACATGACTTAGTGACTAAACAACAATAACAACATAGTTAAGCTGAATATTAAAATAAAATAGCATAAGTTCAATTCTCACAAATTCTATAAAGAACTACCCAGATTGTTTTGCTTTATGAGTGCTTTGTTACCTTGGCTGCTGCTAGTAATAAATGAGATAACCTGTAGTTTGGACCAGAAATACTTCTGCTATACATACATATATATAGATTATTTTTCGTTGAAACAAATATTGTGATTATTACAGGTGACTTATGGAATGGAAGAGTAAAAGTACTATAGCATTTACTGGATATTATCTTTTTGGCAACTGCTATAACTCGGTTCCTTACATATTTTATTTCATTCAGTTTCACTTAATCTGTGCTACATCAGGGAGAGCCAGAGATAGGACAGGCAGGATTTCAACCCACATCTATCTAACTCAAAAGTTTGTGCAGTTTCCATTGTATTTCAGGCATCAGATAAATAAATATATGTGTGTGCATTAAGGAACCATTAAACCAAGTGAATAAAGTATTTTCTTTGTGAAGACTAGCACATACAGAAGTACATTTACTTATTTAACTTACTAGAATATTATTTAGTAGTATAAAGTAGTTACATCTATAATGGGGAATTAAAGTGCGTAACTCCCAGTGTACAGAAGATGAGGGATAAATCCAGTATCCTTTAGTTGTTGTGACTGTAGTTAGGACCCCACAGGATATTTTTGTAGTTTATGTGAGAGAATAAAATCAACTACTATTTCTGGTTTTAAACATTCAACAGACTATGAAAAAGCACAATACATTAATTCACACTTAATTCACAAAAACCCAAAGAGTTCTTGGGTGAAAGATATTGTTGTTGTTCAGACTCTCAGTGTGTCCAACTCTTAGTGACCCCATGAACTCTAGGCTTCCCTGTCCTTCACCATCTCCTGGAGTTTGCTCAAGGTGAAAGATGGTTGTTTATTAATTGCATAATGTCATATAGTTTCTTTAGTGAGAAGAGATTTTATGTTTCTAAAATATTGGGAAGAACTTGTGCTTTTTCTGCCCTGTTTCATTTTTGCATAATACTGAACATCATTTCCCCTTTTCTGATATGATAATATTTAAGCAGGATGAAAACTTGCTTCTTAGACTTATAAACGAACCAACTCTTTCATGAATTGATACTAAAATAAAGACATTGTGATAGTCATCTAAAATTCTACTTATTTAATTTATTTAGGATTCTAGAATTTTATAAATGTAGCATCAGCCTCTTTGACAAAAATGTAATAATATCAGTAAGAAGAAAGAAATACAAAATTTTAAAAACTGAAAAATCACTTGTAAATTACAGGAATCTATGTTTTACCACTATATAATAGCAAGTTTGTTTTAGGCTACAGGTGACACAGTGTCCAATTAAAAGTGATTTAAATGAGTGGATGTATGGTAGGTGGGATGGTAGGCTGGTAGGTAGGTTGGTTGGTCATTACATAATTTGCTAATTGAGAATCTTAATCACATCAGTCTTGAGGTAGCTGCCCAGCACTTTTCTTAGCTTTCCATCCAGAGTTACAAGATGATTGCCATGATTCTGAAGAGGTTTTCACACAATCGAAACCTCTAAATGTGAAACAAGGGGGGGAGAGTTTTTTTTTCCTATCATGTGTATGCTTTTTTTTTTTCTGTTATAATATTATACTGAGGAGTCTTTACCAAAGCCCCAAGTTCTCCCTTATCTCATTAGCTTAAACTAGATAACCTGCTCACTTTTAAATCCGTCACTAACAAAGGACAATAAAATTACTAAAGTTGATTTTAATCAGCCATGATCTATCCCCTAGTACTGGAAATCGCAACTCTTATGGTGCTGAGGAATAGGATATGGTTGTTAAAAAGACAGCCAATAGTATCTGCTCTGCTGCTGCTTCTGCTGCTAAGTTGCTTCAGTCATGTCCGACTCTGTGCAATCCCATAGACAGCAGCCCACCAGGCTCCCCCATCCCTGGGATTCTATAGGCAAGAATGCTGGAGTGCATTGCCATTTCCTTCTCCAATGCATGAAAGTGAAAAGTCAAAGTGAAGTCGCTCAGTCATCTGACTCTTAGCGACCCCATGGACTGCAGCCTACCAGGCTCCTCTGTCCATGGATTTTCCAGGCAAGAGTACTGGAGTGTTTTGCCGTTGCCTTCTCCAAGTATCTGCTCTACATCACCTTGTATTTTTTCCTTGAAGAAATAGGACAAGAGATTGACATTTCAGCTGTATTCTAATATACGTGTTAACATTTTAAGTTGTTTACAAATAAGGGAATAAATATATCAGTATGTTATATTGCATCAANGTACTGGAGTGTTTTGCCGTTGCCTTCTCCAAGTATCTGCTCTACATCACCTTGTATTTTTTCCTTGAAGAAATAGGACAAGAGATTGACATTTCAGCTGTATTCTAATATACGTGTTAACATTTTAAGTTGTTTACAAATAAGGGAATAAATATATCAGTATGTTATATTGCATCAATTTAAAATTGATTACAGTGGATTTTTTATATTCCTGGTTTTTGAAACAGCAACTTTTGAACAGTTTGATTTTTTGTAAATCTTATTCATAATTATTAAACATTTATTTGCACAAATTAACAGATGGTTAGCTGTGTAGCATATACTGTGCAAATCAAAAGTAAATGGCTTGGGATTTCCCTGAAAGTCCAGTGGTTAAGACTCTATGCTTCGAATACAAAAGGCAGAAGTTGGATCCCTGTCAGGGAACTGATTCCACATGCCATGTGATGTGGCCAAAAAATTAAAACAAGAACAAATTGAATGGCCTTAGAATAAAGTACATATATCAAAGTAAAGAGTATAATTTCTGCAACAAGTTGTGCTGCGAAGAGGAAAGGTGCAAATAACTGAAAAATAAATAATGAACACCGGGGCTGAATACATTAACCGGTTGGTTGACAATTTTTCATTTGACTTATCTGAAAGCGTGACTGTTAAAGGCATTAATAACGCATATTCAGTTTGAGGCATTCCCTTGTTGCTACCATTAATTGGTAACAATACTAGATAATATCAGAATTTAAACCCCTAAGACTCCTCTTGAGAAATCTGACCTGCTTCTTGAGAAATCTGTATGCAGGTCAGGAAGCAACAGTTAGAACTGGACAAGGAACAANACCAGTCAATTCTGAAGGAGATCAGCCCTGGGATTTCTCTGGAAGGAATGATGCTGAAGCTGAAACTCCAGTACTTTGGCCACCTTATGCAAAGAGTTGACTCATTGGAAAAGACTCTGATGCTGGGAAGGATTGGGGGCAGGAGGAGAAGGGGACAACAGAAGATGAGTTGGCTGGATGGCATCACTGACTCGATGGACGTGAGTCTGCGTAAACTCTGGGAGTTGATGTTGGACAGGGAGGCCTGGTGTGCTGCCATTCATGGGGTAGCAAAGAGTCAGACACAACTGAGTGACTGAACTGAACTGAAGCCTCCTCTAAATTCAGATTGTGCCTAATGCATTAATCTAAGCATTTATTCCGAGTTGAAATTAGGTAAAACTATCTCAAAAATATTGTTATACTGTATTGTAAATCTCCCTTGAAATTCAAAGTATCAATATAAATGACACTGGATTTCATTTGTCAATTTATTTTTATATTGAAAATTTTTATAAGAGCTAATGGTGCATATTTTTTGCATTTTTATGTTAAAATCAGTAGTGTTTTAGAACTCAAAATTTTTCTTTGAGAATTTATTATTCAGCCACATTCATGTACAACTGGCAGTTGTGTTTTTATGCTTTTTAGATACTTTAAAGTTAAGAAAATTGAGTTATTGTTCGGGAGTGTTCTTCAAAAGGTTGAATTATTTTAAATTTTTTAAATTGGAGACTAATTACTGTATTGTGGTGATTTTTGACATATATTCACATGAAGCAGCCATGGGTGTACATGTGTCCCCCATCCTGATCCCCCCTCCCACCTCCCTCCCAATCCCATCCTTCAGCGTTGTCCCAGTGCACTAGATTTGAGTGCTCTGTTTCATGCATAGAACTTGGACTGGTGATCTGTTTCATATATGGTAATATATGTGTTTCAATGCTATTCTGTCAAATCATCGCACCCTCACATTATCCCATAGATCCACAAGTTTGTTCTTTATATCTGTGTCTTTTTTGCTGTCTCGCATATAAGGTTATCATTACCATCTTTCTAAATTGCATATATATGTGTTAATATACTGTATTGGTGTTTTTCTTTCTGACTTTACTCTGTATAATAGGCTCCACTTTCACCTACCTCATTAGAACTGAGTCAAATGTATTCTTTTTAATAGCTGAGTAATACTCCATTGCATATATGTACTACAGCTTTCTTATCCATTCATCTGCTGATAGACATTTCCTCAGTGTGTATGCCCTGCACTGGAATTGCTAGGTTGCATGGCAGTTCTATTTCCAGTTTTTAAAGTAATCTCCACACTGTTCACCATAGTGGCTGTACTAGTTTGCATTCCCACCAACAGTGTAAGAGGGTTCCTTTTTCTCTGCACCCTCTCTAGCATTTATTGTTTCCAGACATTTTGATAGCACCCATTCTGAACAGTGTGAGATGGTACCCCATTGTGGTTTTGATTTGCATTTCTCTGATAATGAGTGATGTTGAGCATCTTTTCATGTGTTTGTTAGCCATCTGTATGTCTTCTTTGGAGAAATGTCTGTTTTGTTCTTTGGCCCACTTTTTGGTTGGGTCGTTTATTTTTCCAGAATTGAGCTGCAGGAGATGCTTGTAAATTTTTGAGATTAATTCTTTGTCAGGTGCTTCATTTGCTATTATTTTCTCCCATTTTGAAGGCTATCTTTTCACCTTGCTTATAGTTTCCTTTGTTGTGCAAAAGCTTTTAAATTTAATTCGATCCCATTTGTTTATTTCTGCTTTTATTTCCAATATTCTGGGAGGTGGGTCATAGAGGATCCTGCTGTGATTTATGTTGGAGAGTGTTTTGCCTAAGTTCTCTAGGAGTTTTATAGTTTCTGGTCTTACGTTTATATCTTTAATCCAGTTTGAGTTTTATTTTGTGTATGGTGTTAGTAAGTGTTCTAGTTTGATTCTTTTAAAGGTCATTGACCAGTTTTCCCAGCACAACTTATTAAAGAGATTTTCTTTTCTCTGTTGTATATTCTTGCCTCCTTTATCAAAGATAAAGTGTCCATATGTGCGTAGATTTATATCTAGGCTTTCTGTTTTGTTCCATTGATCTATATTTCTGTCTTTGTGCCAGTACCATACTGTCTTGATGACTGTAGCTTTATAGTATGGTATGAAGTCATGCAGGTTGATATTGGGGCATTTGATGTTGTCCCAGAGGTTTCTGGGATTGTCATCATTTCTTTTAATTCTTTTTTCTGTTTTCCTCTCTGCTTCATTTATTTCTACCATTCTATCTTCCACCTCACTTATCTTCTTTTCTCCCTAGTTATTCTACTGTTGGTTCCCTCCAGAGTGCTTTTGATCTCAGTTATCGCATTACTCAGTATTGATTGACTCTTTTTTATTTCTTCTAGGTCCTTATTAAACATTTCTTGCATCTTCTTAATCCTTCTCTCTAGTCTATTTATCTGTAACTCCATTTTGTATTCAATATTTTAAATCATCTTAACTATCATTATTCTGAATTATTTTTTAGGTAGACTCCCTATTTCCTCGTCTTTTGTTTGTTTTTGTGGGCATTTATCATGTTCCTTTCCCTGCTGAATATTTCTCTGCCTTTTCATTTTGTTTAGATTGCTGTGTTTGGGGTACCCTTTCTGTATGTTGGAAGTTTGTGGTTCCTCTTTGTGGAGGTTTCTCCCTGTGGGTGGGGTTGGATGAGTGGCTTGTCAAGGTTTCCTGGTTAGGGGAGCTTGTGTCTGTGTTCTAGTGGGTGGAGCTGAATCTCTTCTCTCTGGAGTGCAGTGAAGTATCCAGTAGTGAGTTTTGGAGTGTCTGTGGGTTTGGCATATCTTTCTTTGGACAGCCGGCACTTTAATGCTCAGGTCTGTGTTCCTCTGTTGCTGGAGAATTATCCTGGTATATCTTGCTGTGGAACTTGTTGGCTCTTGGGTGGAGCTTGGTTTCAGGGTGGGTATGGAGGCTTTTGGATGAGCTCTTGTCTCTTAATTTTCCCTGGAATCAAGAGTTCTCTGATGTTCTTGAGTTTGGATTTAAGTTTCCTGCCTCTGGTTTTTAGTCTTATTCTCACAGTAGCCTCAAGACTTCTCCATCTATACAGGACAGATGATAAGACTAGGTTAATGGTGAAAAAATTCTACACAGTGAGGGACATCCACAGAGGTTCACAGAGTTGCATGTAGAAGAGAAGAGGGAGGAGGGAGATAGAGGTGACCAGGAAGAGAAGAGGGGAAATCAAATGGAGAGAGAGCAATCAAGCCAATAATTACACCCCTAAGTGAAAATGGATACTGGAGATTAGATCTTTAAAGGTATGAAATTGATAACAAATACCAAAAGCAAAGATTAAAAAATCTAGAGTAGATGTTAGCCTCTCAAAAATATAATATTAAAAGTACAAAACAAAATGAATCAAAAAAATAATAAAATGTATCTATGAAATTTGTTTTAAAAATAGGATCTTTTTTGCAAGGTAATAGTAGGTTATAAAAATGAAAATTAAAGGAGTAATAAATTACTTGTTTCAGCTTGTACTTGTTCTCAAGGTCTATAGGCCTCTTCCAAATCTTAGTCATTGTTAACTACAAGATTTTAATCTGTTGCACTTGTCACTTCCAGAGCTTTTTCCATGTTCTCTTTTTTTTATTTTGGCTTCCTCTATTTGCAAGTCATTTCAGTGACTAATTTCTGCCCTGATTCAAGGAGTTGAAGGCAGTCATTTATTTAGGTTCACTTGTTCAGTTGTGTTGTGGGTAGGGAGGAACACTGTATTTGCAAACAATTATTGCTGCCGTGTGTGGGGAGTGCTCGCAGTGTATGGACCACACTGGGTTTGCCCCAGCGCACAGCGGCCTGTGCTTTGGGGTCTACACAGCTTAGCCTCCAGGTTCTCTGCAGAGTACTGTCCAAAACGGACCTGGTGTTTCATGCACTTCCCATGTCTAAGCTGCTCAGGTACAGGTTCTGGAGTACCCCGCAAGGGCACAGACTCGGTTCAGCTTGTGTTTTGTGCCCTTCCCAGTTTCAAGCAGCTCAGGTGTTCAGCTGCTTGGTGAGCACACTGTCCCAGGTGGACTATGCATCCCCTGTCCTGTCTGCTCAGTTTCCCAGGTTTGCTGTGAGAGCACTATCTCAGGTGTGCTGTGTGTCTCCTCTAGGGAGCTGATCTCAGGCTGTGACCCTCCTGGCAGATGTCGGCCATCCAGGATCCCAGGAAGATGTGGTTAGCAACTGGGAGCCTGCTCACAGTTTGGTGGAAGATGCAGGTCTCTGGATGCCCCTTGCCTTCAGGCTCTGGTTGTGGCATGCCTGCCTCTCTGCCTCCTGCAGGGGGAGGGGCCTGTACACAGCGGGCTAGCTCTCCTTTGGTATTGCTCAATCCTCTGTTCTGTAAGTCTTTTGAGGAAAGTTCTTTCTCTCTCTTTTTTTTCTTTCCCACAGTTTGGGTTGCTTTCTGACCTTAGCTCCCTCAGATTGTCCTCAGGGCATTCAGGCCTGGTCCTTAACCCTAAACATGCAGCCTGCGCCACATGTCCAAACCTGGCTCACTGGTGGCAGATACGAATATCTGGGCTGCTTCTCCACTGGCAGTTGGGATTACGTGTGTATTTTGTTTTTTTTTTTTTTGTTTCCCGGTTATGTTGCCCTCTGAGATTCCAAAACTCCCCACATATCTGCTTGTGAGAGGATTTCCTGGTGTTTAGAAACCTCCTCCTTCATGACTCCCTCCCCTTGGTGGGTCTACATCATTAACTCTTTTGTCTCTCTTTTTGTCTTTTATATTTTGCCCTATCTCCTTTTGAAGAGAATGGACTGCCTTTCTGGGTGCCTGGTATCCTCTGCTAACATTCAGAAGTTGTTTTGTGGAAGTTGCTCAGCATTCAAATGATCTTTTGATGAATTTGTGGGGGAGAAAGTGGTCTCTCTGTACCATTCCTCTCCCATCTTGTGTGAAACCAAGGTTGAATTATTTTAAGAAAATTTTTTTTTTAACCAAAGTACAAAGGTTTTAATTTGAGGGAAGCTAAGTCTTTTTGATGAATAGAAGTTTGCATGATGAGAAATTAAGTGGAGTTTGGAGAGTTTTCTAGTGTCTTTATAACTTCTAGTTAGGAATTAAATTCAGTGTAGGCAGAACTCTAAAAATATTGTAGTTGATGGAAAGTAAGGACGGTACTGTGTTTCTCTTGCATATGTTTTCCATAGTGTTAGGTATTTCACCAGATTATGATGTTCAGAATAGTAAAACTTAATAACTTATGGATATGGAACATATTTACAAAGAACAACTCCTTTTCTTAAATTTATACCCTTAATTATTTGGACTTCTGTTTTCCAGATTGTCCAGTACTAGTTAATGCATTTCATTCCTTCTAGAAAGCTCTCTTTCTGAGAATATAATTGAGAGCCACTAACCAGATCAATTGGTGTGCTCAATTTCCATGTTGTCATCATCATTCTGTCTTATCTGTAAAGTATAATTAACTATCTTATCATTTTGTAGTTTAATGTTTAGGCATGCAACATTTTGCTGAAAGTTGTCACCTCATGCAGCACACTTTGGTTTCCTGGTTTTCAAAATAATGAATGTGAATACAAAGCATGAACAATTCTGTAGAAAATACACAAATCCCATTTCATATTATTACTATTCATTTTTAATGTTGCTTAATGGCAGTTGTGCTGTTACTTGGTTATGTGGCCAAAGAGCTTTCAACATGTGATGTCAGAAAAACCTAAGGACACATGTTTTAAATTGCCTGTTGACCTGTGGGAAATCTAACAGTATCTTACATTTTATTAATATCTTATGTTTGATTAACCTTTTAGCACTCATGAGGCTTCCCTTGTGGCTCAGCTGGTAAAGAGTCTGCCTACAGTCCAGGAGACCTGGGTTCAGTTCCTGGGTTGGGAAGATTGCCTGGAGAAGGGAAAGGCTACCCACTCCAGTAATCTGGCCTAGAGAATTCCCTGGACTATAGAGTCCATGGGGTCACGAGTTGAACACAACAGAGTGACATTCACTTTCACTTTAGCACTCATGGAAAATAGTCTTCATATATGTTAGATCATTTATCTTAGAATAGCCTCATGAAAGTTAAGGTAAATGAATGATCTTCCATTTCATAGATGGGGAATCTCAGGGGTTAAATGACTTGCCTAATATCTACTAAGTAATGCATCCAGAACTACAACTTTACCCCTGAAAATCTTGACATTAATGATATCATCCTTTTTTCATTATATTTAATTGAAATTACTAGATTATAACAATAAGTAGCATGATATTTTATTTCTTTTTTATTTTTTTTTACTTTACAATACTGTATTGGTTTTGCCATACATTGACATGAATCAGCCATGGGTGTACATGTGTTCCCTATCCTGAATCCCCCTCCCACCTGCCTCCCCATCCCATCCCTCTGGGTCAAAACAGTGCACCAGCCCCGAGCACCCTGTATCATGCATCGAACCTGGACTGGCAATCCGTTTCACATATGATAATATACATGTTTCAATGCTATTCTGCCAAATCGTCCCACCCTCGCCCTCTCCCACAGAGTCCAAAAGACTGTTCTATACATCTGTGTTTCTTTTGCTGTCTTGCTATAGGGTTATTGTTACCATCTCATCCTCTGTCGTCCCCTTCTCCTCCTGCCTTCAGTCTTTCCCAGCATAAGGTCATTCCCACTGTGTCAGTTCTCCACATCAGATGGTGAAAGTATTGGAGCTTCAGCCTCAGCATCAGTCCTTCCAATGAATATTCAGGACTGATTTCCTTTAGGATTGACAAGTTTGATCTCTTTACAGTGCAAGGGACTCTCAAGACTTCTCCAACACCACAGTTCAAAAGCATCAATTCTTTGGTATTGAGTCTTCTTTGTGGTCCAACTCTCACATCCATATGTGACTACTGGAAAAACCATAGCTTTGTCTAGATGGACCTTTGTCAGCAAAGGAATGTCTCTGCTTTTTAATATGATGTCTAGGTTGGTCATAGCTCTTCTTCTAAGGAGCAAGTGTCTTAATTTCATGGCTGAATTCACCATTTGCAGTGATTTTTGAGCACGAGAAAATAAAGTCTTTTGCTGTTTCCATTGTTTCCCCATCTATTTGCCACGAAGTGATGGGACCAGATGCCATGATCTTCGTTTTTTGAANTATCTTATGTTTGATTAACCTTTTAGCACTCATGAGGCTTCCCTTGTGGCTCAGCTGGTAAAGAGTCTGCCTACAGTCCAGGAGACCTGGGTTCAGTTCCTGGGTTGGGAAGATTGCCTGGAGAAGGGAAAGGCTACCCACTCCAGTAATCTGGCCTAGAGAATTCCCTGGACTATAGAGTCCATGGGGTCACGAGTTGAACACAACAGAGTGACATTCACTTTCACTTTAGCACTCATGGAAAATAGTCTTCATATATGTTAGATCATTTATCTTAGAATAGCCTCATGAAAGTTAAGGTAAATGAATGATCTTCCATTTCATAGATGGGGAATCTCAGGGGTTAAATGACTTGCCTAATATCTACTAAGTAATGCATCCAGAACTACAACTTTACCCCTGAAAATCTTGACATTAATGATATCATCCTTTTTTCATTATATTTAATTGAAATTACTAGATTATAACAATAAGTAGCATGATATTTTATTTCTTTTTTATTTTTTTTTACTTTACAATACTGTATTGGTTTTGCCATACATTGACATGAATCAGCCATGGGTGTACATGTGTTCCCTATCCTGAATCCCCCTCCCACCTGCCTCCCCATCCCATCCCTCTGGGTCAAAACAGTGCACCAGCCCCGAGCACCCTGTATCATGCATCGAACCTGGACTGGCAATCCGTTTCACATATGATAATATACATGTTTCAATGCTATTCTGCCAAATCGTCCCACCCTCGCCCTCTCCCACAGAGTCCAAAAGACTGTTCTATACATCTGTGTTTCTTTTGCTGTCTTGCTATAGGGTTATTGTTACCATCTCATCCTCTGTCGTCCCCTTCTCCTCCTGCCTTCAGTCTTTCCCAGCATAAGGTCATTCCCACTGTGTCAGTTCTCCACATCAGATGGTGAAAGTATTGGAGCTTCAGCCTCAGCATCAGTCCTTCCAATGAATATTCAGGACTGATTTCCTTTAGGATTGACAAGTTTGATCTCTTTACAGTGCAAGGGACTCTCAAGACTTCTCCAACACCACAGTTCAAAAGCATCAATTCTTTGGTATTGAGTCTTCTTTGTGGTCCAACTCTCACATCCATATGTGACTACTGGAAAAACCATAGCTTTGTCTAGATGGACCTTTGTCAGCAAAGGAATGTCTCTGCTTTTTAATATGATGTCTAGGTTGGTCATAGCTCTTCTTCTAAGGAGCAAGTGTCTTAATTTCATGGCTGAATTCACCATTTGCAGTGATTTTTGAGCACGAGAAAATAAAGTCTTTTGCTGTTTCCATTGTTTCCCCATCTATTTGCCACGAAGTGATGGGACCAGATGCCATGATCTTCGTTTTTTGAATGTTGAGTTTAAGCCAGCTTTTTTTACTCTCCTCTTTCACTTTGATCAAGAGGCTGTATAGTTCCTCTTCAGTTTCTGCCATAAGGGTGGTGTCATCTGCATACTGGAGATTATTGATATTTCTCCCTGCAATCTTGAAGAAACAGTTTACAGGAGCCTAATTATGGAGACTTTGAGTTGACAAATTACGATTTAAGAGATGCCATGTTGGAAAGTAGGTGAGATGAAACAAAAGTTAGTAAATAAAAAAGGTGATTTTGTTTAGAGACTGATAGAGGAAGATTTTATAGGGGAAGAGTTGAGATTTGATTTAAGAACTGCCGTTAGGTCTCAAGCAGTCAATTAGTAGATGGCTATTTCCCACAACCTATCATGTATGAGGTAATTTTAGTGTTGAATAGTAGCACAACTCAATGAAAATGAAGGATCTGTAGAGGATAAAACACATCATGGAGAGATAATGGTACATGCTGAACAGGAACTTTTTGTGTCAATCAAGGCAGTAATGGACCAAGAATGTGAACTCTAGTAGTAATATTGAAAGTGGGGCTTCCAGTAAAGTAATAGATATTAATATTGAAAACAGCAAGAATCAATTCAGAAAGATCCTCTTAAATACCACATTGTGATATGTCAACATACACTTTTATAGCAGTTTTTTAGCTTTGTCACACCTCAGATAATGGTAATAATCTTTGATACTTACTGTTGAGCATTTATGTGCCAGGCACTTTACCAGGTTCTTCACTTGTGTTACCTTATTTAGTCTTCAGAACAACCTAGTGAGGTGGTTGGTATTATCTTTACGTTATAGACGGATAATTTGCATCAGAGAGGATTAAAAAACTTGTCTACATTCACAGAGTTATCTAGTCATAGAGTCTGGGTTTGAACCTCAATCTGTTTATTCTAAAGGATGAGCTTGTAAGTACTGTGTTGATTTGTTTCTAAAGTACAATTCCCTTGTCTGCCTTAACTTCTTAAAAAATACACATGTGATTAATATATACATGCATACTGTATAGCACTCAGTATTCTATAATATGGGGAAAATGTCTGAAGAAATGAATATATGTATATGTATAACTGAATCACTTTGTTGTGCACCTGAAATTGACACAATATTGTAAATCAACGATACCCCAAGACAAACAGAAATAAATTATTAAGATAAGAATCTACTTTTCAGATACACACACACACACACATACACACACACACACATACACACGACATGCCTGCTAAACCCTGAAAT